>OX578145.1:18993494-19117452 GCA_951213105.1 Amaurobius ferox | reverse complement strand
ATATATATATATATATATATATATATACATATATATATATATATATATATATACATATATATATATATATATATATATATATATATATATATACATATATAATTATATACATATATATATACATATATATATATATATATATACATATATATATATATATATATATACATATATATATATATATATATATATATACATATATATATATATATATATATATATATATACATATATAATTATATACATATATATATACATATATATATATATATATATATACATATATACAGGGGGTGTCCAGTACTATTGGTGCCTAATGGGTATTTCCTCAACCGTTAGTCACAGAGATATATTTCCATTTGCAAAAATGCTTTAAATTTTAAAATCTATTATCTTAGAAACAGTTTAAATCAATAAATGCATTTTTGAAAAAAATACGAAACATAAATTTTTATACGATCCCCCGGTCCTACTAGTTATATTTAGGAAAATCATCCTCATACAATTTTATGCAAAATAAAAAAAATCATCCTTTTACGACCAAAATTCACCGAGTTATGAAGCATTAAACTTTATGACTTAAGTCGCTTTTTCACGCATAAAAATGTTCCGTTTCAGGCAACCTTTAAGGGACCGTATAAATATTGAAATTGCGCATTCAAAGTCAATAAATGCATTCATAAGCACATAAATGCATTCATAAATGCATGCAAAAGTCATAAAATTTGATTAAATTATATTGATTCAAATGTAGCAATTGACTGAAATATACTTTTAAATAAAGTGCTTATGTACAGCTGATGTATTTTTTTTATTTCAGATTATTTTACATAACGTTTGGGCGAATTTATATACACTAGCCGAATACCCGTTGAAAATTAACGGTCTCGCAATAGACAGCCCCTGAATACTGTAAAATTTTTAATAATTCGCGTTTCACATTTATTCAACAAATCGAATATTTTGGTATGCAGTAGAAAGATTTGATGTGCATTCCCCCTAAAGAAGAAAATATTGGGAAACTAATTTGCGCATTTCTTCCTATCGAATTATCTACCCGTACCTCATATTAAATTCTATCTCATCCCGAGCCACCCCTATTTTATCGTTTCTCCTTTGGAACTTTTTTCTGTGAAGCACACCCATAAACAAATATTTAGAAAAATTCTGTTTGTCTTTTTTTTTTTATCAGATGATTGGCCCATATAACCACTATCAAGCCTCTATCACATTTAAAAGGAAGCATGCCTCATTTATTCGTAAAATCGAACATAATAGTGTGCGGCACCCCTTAAAATAGCAAATACTGGAACTCTGAAATTTCACACTTTCTTCCGTTCAAACTATCTACCAGTACACCAAATTAGAAGTCTCCATCCTATCGAGAAGCATATTTTTTATATCACTTCACATTTCGAACGTTTTTCTGTGTAGCACTCCGTTAATGAACATTTTTGTCAAACTGTATTAGTCTTTGTTTTTCTTGTCGAATGGTTAGCCCATATACTAAATTTCAAGCCTCTATAACATTAAGAGGCATTATAAGAGGCATTTTTCATTTGTTCGACAAATCGAACATTTTAGTGAGCGGCATCCCCTACAATAGCAAATGTAAGAAAACTGAAATTGCACACTTTCTTACTTTCCAAGTTTAACCCGTACACCAAATTTGAAGTCTCCATTTCATAGCGAAGCACGCTTTTCTAGCATTTCATCTTTCGAATGCTTTTATGTGGAGTATCAACCCCCTTAACTATGCATTTTTGAAAAACTCTATTCTTTTTGTGATTTCTATCACATGTTTCGCCCACATACCAAATATCAAGCCTCTATCACGTTTTAAAAGGGTCGTTTCTCCTTTATTCCGAAAATCGAACATTTTGGTGTGAGGCACCCCCCTAAAGTAGAAAATATTGGTAAACTGAAATTGTACACTTTCTTCCTTTCAAATTATCTACCCTTACACCAAATTTGATACCTCTATCTCATTCGGAAGCATGTTTTTTTTTACCAATTCACTTTTCGTACGTTTTACTTTGGAGCACCCCTTTAAATGAACATTTTTGAAAACTATATTCCTCTTAAGTGTTTTCGTCAAATGATTAACCCATATACCAAATTTCAAGCCTCTATCAAATTTTAAAGGATTCTTTTCTCATTTATCCCGAAAATCGAATATTTTGTTGTGCGGCACCCCCTTAAGTAGAAGATATTGAAAATCTGAAATTGCACACTTTCTTCCTTTCAGATGATTTACCCATACACCAAATTTGAAGTCTCTATTTTATCGCAAAATATGCTTTTCTATCATTCCACTTTTCGAACGTTTTGGTGTGCAGTACCCTCTTAAGTAGAAAATATTAGAAATCTGAAATTGCACACTTTCTTCCTATCGAACGATTTACCTATACAACATATTTGAAGTCGCTATCTTATCGCAAAGCATGCTTTCCCATCATTTCAATTTTCGAACGTTTTGGTGTGGGGTACCCCCTCTAGAGAACGGTTTCGAAAATTTTGATTTTTCCAGGAGGTTTTATCGAACAACCGAGCTGTGTACCAAATTGCAAGTCTCTATCTATTCGGGAAGTGCCTAAAAAAAGCGTGACGGACAGACGGACAAACAGATAGACAGACAGACAGACGGACACTTGGCAATTAGTATAATATATTTTTAATAGATAACATAAGATTTAGTGAATTACCAAAATTGTAAAAATCAACCAGGTAAAACATGTTTGAACTTGAATATTCACTTGGCAAGTTATTTAAAATCCTCACTGAATAACTTGTTGAGATAAATGCAGGAAAATTGAAACACCAGGTATACAAATACACTACATATATAAATATTTAAGATACATTAATATAAATGAAATATTAGTAAAAGAAAATAAGGCAATTATATTTTACTTAAACGGGTAAATAATTCTAAAACAATTATAGCTTTCTACAAAATATTTTATAAATCGTTCTATCCTGCGCTATCCCAAATGAACAAGCGTAAATATTTAAATATCAATATATCTAACTCCACATCGAGAAAGGTGAAACCGCTTTTCGAAACTTATTGCCGTCTAAGCTTTCACATATCGGAAATACTGCGGCCATGTTTACCTAAAGGGTAGTTAGACGATAGTTTCGAAGCTCTCTTGATTAAATAATGCTTTCTAGAATATTCCGGCTTCATTTTCATTCCACGGCGAAACTGAGAAGAAAGGAGTTTGGTTTTAACGACGTCTGTAGTTTGTTTTAGTGCGAAGTATAAAACCAGACGTCAATAGTTGATGTCAAATAATGCAAAGTGTTAACATCCTTTACTTTAAATGCTGAAAAGCATTTTTGCTTAGGAAATTTATAAACCAACATCAAAATACTAAATAGTAATGACTTGTTGTTTCGTAATTAAAACAATTTTCCTTCATCAGAATTTTAAAATCAAATCCGTTACGTAAGATGATGTAGAAAATCATGTAACTTTGCTGACTGTGAGTATTTTGACCCAATAATGAATTTAAAAGTAATTTTAAAATCCAAGATATTAATTTTAAATATTAAAAAATCAACATTAGGAAATGGTTTGAAGTCAGGCGATGCAACTATTTTTTGACAAGCACGTTCTTGTACTCGTTGGAGCTCTGTCTCATTTATCTTGAAGAAGAAGGATCTTTTCTTCCTCTTGAAATCGGCTGATATCTTTATTGGTCTTTTATTTGTCGTGCCTTTTTCCTTTACAAAATATATCATTTTGTTTCTTCTTGTGATCCGGTTGATGCGCCATGAATCAGATAAAGAGAGTTACTAAATAAGAAAAGTTATAATTTAAAAAAAATGTGACTTGAGAGTACAGAACGAAACCTAAAGCCTTTATTCAGCTTTTCTTTGACATAGGATCGTAAATTTAATTAACCGCTGACGCTGTTATTAACGAAGTATATTTATATTGATTTTTAGTGGCAATCATATTTGCCAACTATGTTTTAAATAAATTTTTCTGTTAAACTTCTAGTTCTCGAGATCTTCTATCGATAAAAGCTTAGACCATGACTGGATATGGATACGACATCAAATTCTGAAGGAGGTAAAAGGATTTGCTAGAGATTTTTACTTCGGGTCTTGTTCCATTTTTGGTTAAAATTTTTTTCACTTTTTGAGTTATTTACTTTTCAAGATTAGTCACAAATAGAGTTTGGATGTTAAATGATGTGGATTTAGCATAATATTTTAGAGAAGAGTGGTTTACTAAGAATATGAATTTCCGGTTTCTTTTCAACTTCCAGTTACCGGGATTGGCTACCGATAGAGCTTAGATAACGACTGATATGAATTCAGGATTAAATTTTGGTCAAGTGCCGAGGTCTCACTAAGGATTTTCTTTTCCGGGGGTTCTGGAGATATCATTTTCAATAAAAATTTTGCATTTTAAATGCAATGTCTATTTTTCAGGACCTTTTATATAGGATGTTTCATTCGCTCTTGACTTCTGATTTTCTTTTATAACTTTCAAATTAGTGATCGTTATTCAGTGAATTTACACACGAACATAGCTTAGTGTATGGGAATCAGATTTGTCTTTTAGCTCGTTGACATGATCTTGCGGAAATTCCTACATCTCCTGCGCCAGTACATGAGAAAGGCAGCAGTTTATTTTTGATTTTTAGGCTAGGGAGTAGTACCTCTACTTGTGCTCTTCCGTGACTACGCTTCTCAAATACTAATGTATGTCCATGTGAAATTTAATTGAATTTCATCCATTAGTTTGAAAGTCATACCGAGACCAAGTGAAATACCCAGTAGAAAGAACTTTGATAGCAACTGAATTATTTCAGCAATAAATTTCGGAAGGGGTTAAGAATTCATTAGGGATTTCTATTTCCAGTTTTTTCCCATTTGCGGTACACATTTTTTTCTTGAAACATCTATTTCTTAGAATTGGCTATAGATAGAGCTTAGATGTTGACTCATTTAGATTCGGCATCGAATATCGGAAGGGGTGGATGTTTCACGGAGGGTTCCACTGCTATTTATAGAAATGTCATGTTTTTCGCATGACTGTATAAACCAGTGTGTGTGCAAAGGAATACAAAAATGTTTTAGTGTTCCATCCAAAATGAAGTGTACGCATAACTTTCTATCATCATCAGGCATCTTCATAAATTTCTTGTTAATAATAATTTCCTTAATTGAATTCATTATTTGAAATATTCTCCTTATCTGTTTTGCAATGCAGTAGTCTTTCTTCAGCATTGTAGATAAAATCAGAACGTAACATCTGGATCGATACCATTGTCAATGACACAAAAAGAAGAATATTTGAAAAATCGAGAACTTTTTTCTTCGAAATCGGCATATTTATACGTGAGATGACCAAAGAAAGTTATTTTTGCAAGATACTCCTTCTGAATACAAATGAAATGAGCCTCATAGGGAAATAAATAGAACGCTGAATTGAATCTATCGCTTTAGTTTTTGCAGATTCCAGCCTCTAGAAGAATTTTAAGGAGTTTAATTTACACCGAGTTTTCCAGTTATTTTCCGTTTTGTTAATACAGTTTGATAATAATAATAATAATAATGATATCTATTTTACGCACATTAGATGCACTTACAAACATTTTATTATGAATACTGTGTTACAAGAAAATATATTTATTTATTTTACTGCCTGAAATACACTGCGTTGTAAAATCCGTAAAACCCCAAATACGTCTTCAGTGAGATACCTATTTCTACTGACATACAGTAATTAGTAGGGTCATTAATTATGCCTTTTAAGTCTTTATTTTTATGTTGTTATTTAACTTGATTAATACTGCATCATTTGCAGAAACATTTTGATTTAATTTGTGGTATTAGTCTAGCTGCGTATATCGGGGCGATTCCTACACCTGTATTTAATTCAAAATATGTGAGACCAAACGAGTGACCAAAGTTTTTACAAATAATAAATTGATTGTCACACTAATCGACGAGGCAAACGGCCATACAATGCTGAAAACACCGGTTCTCGTTAGATCACCGAAGTCAAGCATCATCGGACGCGGTTCGTACTTGGGTGGGTGACCACTTGGGAACACCTCGTGCTGTTGGCACATTTCGGACGCGGTAGCCCGGTGGTTTGCGCGCTGGATTTGCACGCTGCCACAACTGCCGCCGTGTTCATGCGGAGTACGTTCACGTTAAACTTGTGGGTCCGTAAGTCCTTCCGAGAGGTTGGTGGTTAGGGAAGGAGAATACGGTCCCAGTCAGTGCCTCCCCCACTGGGTTCCGGTCTAAACTGGGTGGCACTTCTCGGCCTTCCAAACGGTTACCTTACACCTTTCTGGTAGGACGGACGGTCTGGGTCTCAACAACAACACTAGTCGACGAACGGTCATATAGAAGAGGGTACAATCCCCCTTCCTCCCAACCAAAAAAATTCGGAACATCACATTCGTTAATTCTGTTCCTCACGTCATATAATCAAACCAAAATTAGCATTAGGCTCGTAATAATACCTACAATAAATAAATGTGCATTTATTCTATATAATGGGCAGTCTACATATTTAGTTGCTCATTATTTTTGAAAATTCAAATTGCATCACAATTTTTTCTTCGTTATTATAAGATTTCCCATATCAGAATTATGCTAAATATACACTTGGGAGTGATTCCGACCGCAAATACAGGAGATATACGAAACAAAAAATAAACTATTGGGGGCCATCTCCGCGTTTAAGAAAATGACTTAATAATAAATGATAATGTTTAAGTAAAATGCATGTCACGCAGGTTACAGATATTCTATTTCGTCCATATGGCAAAAGAAATCGTATCAAAAGTCTGGTAGGGTCCAAAGTCCGTGCATTTTAGGGGCAGAGTAAATGGCATTTTTACCCATCAATATATTAATATTAAAATCAATTCTATTGAAGAAACAAAATGCAGTGCCGTAGGGCCAACACATTTATTTTCTTCGCGAAATTGACTGAAAATCGTTGGCATTTTATTCAATTTATACAAAAATGTATTTTTGATTTCTGCTTAGACTGCTTAATTAGAAATTCCACAATCTTTCTTTATCTATTGGTCTTTTATTTTCTGGCAGAGATGCGTATCGTATTAAAACATTAAACGAAATTAACACATTACTTCTTTTTATTTTTCGAGCTTGGCACAATTTGTGTTAAACTAATTAAGCTAACTGAAAGAATTAAAATACTTACTAATATACAAAGAATCTCGGTACTATTTAATTTGATACAGAGTATTATAATCGATGATAATATGTATATATATATATACACATGCATACATATATATACATATACATACATATATATACATACATATATATATATATATATATATATATATATATATATATATATATATATATATATATATATATATACAGGGTGAGTCGGAAATGTTTTTACAAAAGCAGAGGGGTGATAGTACCCCACCAGACGAGCAATAATTACCATGGAACATTGGGTCGCCTTGCACTCTGAGAGGCAGAAAAGAGGCACGTCGAACCGCGTCGAGCATGACGCAGTCAGCGCCTCGGACGTCATTGTGTACCTGCCTACGTAGTACGTAGCATCTCCTGCACCGGACACGAGCGCAGTTACTGTATGTAAATGTCCAGGGAGCAGAATCAGCATAACTGGCTCCTAGTTTGTTCCGGCGATAGCCAATCAGAGCACACGTTGCCCTTTAAAAACCGGCACAATTTCAACGCAGCAAGTGAGTAGAGTAGACGTTTATTCCTTTGATAACATCGTCCGACATGTTGCGTGAATGCTATGGCGGAGTACACCTATGAGGAATTGGCCGCCATGCACGTCACATACGGTGAAGCCAAAGTAATGGACGCGGAGCACGAAGATTGTACGAGCAGCGGTTTCTAACGCGAGCGCAAACATAGCTACAGAATTATATATTATTTGATTAAAAATGTTCTCCGCAGTGTAAAGTTATGTCTTCTTCAAAATACAACTGACGTCGAAAGTGATGAAAAAAAATCTGATGTGAGCAACACATGACTTTCCTTATATAATGTAATGAATTTACTACTTTTACAGTAAAAAAATAGGTTTTTCTTATAGTAGGTACTTATATTCTTTCCAAGATAATGAATTTTCGACATTTAGGCGTCATTTTCATTGATTTATAGTCATTTTTATCCATTTGGCGAGATTTCTTTAATTTGGCAACATTTCAAAAAGTCGCCAAGTTGGAGACATTCCGCCAAAATCATCGCTAAAATCTCGCCAATCGTTATGGACGAAGAAAAAAGTTATTCTTACAGTAGATAAATGACTATTGGCGATAATAATAAAATTGGCGATCAAAGTATTACTCAAAGTATCTTTGTTCATGAATGAAACGAGCTAGATCCACGGGAATGATGTTACCCAATGTATTGCATGGTATTACACATGAAAAGTGAACATATTTCTCAATAGGAAATATTTTTTTTTATTTTATATGACTTTTTGATAATTTTTTTCAAAAATGTGCAATATCTCGAGAACAGTTCATGTTAGCGTTCTAAAATTTATGTCAATCGTTTTCAAATAAAAAATTACATTAGAAATGTCTATTTGCGTAACTTTATTAGCGGTTTTGATTTTTTGACGATTTTTCAAAATTTCACTCGAAAATTTAGGGGGGGTGCTGAACATTCGATTGCGTATAAAAAGAATAGGCTTCCAGTGTTTACGGGTTGTGATTTTTGTACCAAATTTCGTTTGAATCGGCCCATTCGTTCGTCAGTTATCGTCTTCACAGACTCACTGACACACACACAGAGAGACAGCACTTCAAAAATGTTTGATTCGTGATCAGGGATGCTTGAAACATGCTCTCCCGTCGAAAACTCGAATTCGAATATTCGACCCCGTCACAATACTTTACTTATACATTATGTATATAAGGAAAGCAATAAAAAAATTCTGATTGACCAAATTTATCTGAGGGGGTCGTATAAAAATTTAAAAAGTGTAACTTTTTGAAAATGAATGGGAGGATTATTTCATTAACGTAGTCTTATTTTTTACCTTACTTTCAACATTTTTGCAATTTGCAATGCCCACTTATCTCCAAGAGATAAAGTATTAAAACGCATTTCAATCTTTTTGGAACAACCTGTGGTTTTAAACAACAGCGACATCGACGGGTTTATCGTCAAGATATTCATGACAGAAATTTAGCAAGACGCAGACGGCACTATATCGAAAATCGAGACAGGATATTGGAAATATGGAGACAATCGCTTCAACATAATATTGATCTTGCCATAAATATGAATGAAAATCAATAATTTGTGAGCGTCAACGTTATTTTGAGCCTTTGTCAGTCGGAGGCTTTTTTGGTCTGTTGAGTGCCAGATTTGTAAGGCACTCTGCTTCAAAAATGAGCATGACAGAATTAATCATTCTTAATTCTTCTTCTTCGACTTAGACCGTTCGACTTACCAGAAAGATATGAGGTATCTGTTTGGACGGTCGGGAAGTGCCACCCAATTTTGACCGGAACCCAGTGGGGTAGGCAACCAAATCTGTACCTTTTTTCCTCTACCTCCAATCTCTCGACAGTTAAACACGATTATACTCCAAGTGAACACGGCGGCGCTTTTAGGAGTGGTGGGAATTGAACCCTGGCAGACCGAGTGCGATTCCCGCGCGCTAACCACTGGGCTATCGTGACCCCAATTATACAGGTACAGTAAGTACCCTGTTCTTATTATTCGACTCAGATCGTCAGACCTACCAAAACAATCATACTTACTGTCACCATGTCAAAGTAAAACTTGATGATGTGCCTGAATAAATTCTGAATGTAAAAGAACTGTTTCAAGATTTATATTTATATTCACTGTATTTTAGGCAATTGCCCAAATTTTAAAATACAGCATTCGCGCAGGCATCATTTTGTCTTACATAATAAATTCCTTTTACAGGAATAAATTGCGTTGCTGTACGTGGCGAGGTGAATGATCTGACCGTATTCTTCTATCTAGCAAAGAACAACCTCTATTTTCACAAACATATGTTGACGAGTCTAAGGCAGCTCTAACATTTATTTCATTGGTCAAATGTCGACATTCTGTGTTAAATATAATTTTGAGACCAGGAGGCACCTTATGTAGTTTTTTACGTTTGCGACGAAACAAAGCGCATACTTTTAGGTACTGTTTTATGACAGTCTTGACCAGGGAAGTCATGACCCCAATATATATACGTCACACAAATTGCAAGTGTGGTTGGGATAAAATATCCCAGGACAAGACTTAAGTCAAGCTTCATTGGAAACTGAAAGAGCCAATAACGCAAAGAAACGACATCGCACTGAGGAGCATTCAATGAGAGCAAGGAGGGCGTACCTGAATCCTAGACAAAACGATGTAACTGCAGGATGGAAAGCCAATGAATACAATTTAATGATTATTCAAGAGTTGTAGAGAGAGAGTCTTGTTTTCAATCAGTGTTATTCATTTTGAGTAGTGAAAATGTTAGAGAAAAAGACAAAGTCTGCCTCCAAATGTCATCGAAAGACTCTGTAAAGACGTCTTGCTGAGCTACAGACACAAAATATAGAGGTGTGTGCCAGTCCCCATGTATGTTAGGTTAATTTTTTATCTTTGGAATAAGATTCAAAGGACCTGGTTTCGCGTGATGCTTTTCTCCTCATTAAGCGTTTGTTAAAACTGATGTAATTTTAATTATAACAATAATAGAGGTGTGAATAAATGGTAATTTATTTTATAAGTTAAAAATGTGGATTTCAATGTGTAGTGTTTTGATTTAATAATTATGTTAAGAAACTCGTAAAAAAGTAATGTGGCTTTTGTGGCCATGATAGCAATGCACACATGTACAATTCATGACCACTTTAATTAAGATTAATAATTTAATCAATAATATTTTTTTAAAAATAAACCCCAGTAAATGTTTTGTCACCACAATATTTCCAACTGTAATGGATTCCAATTCACCACCACCGGTGATACTTTTCTAGCAATACTTTATGTGTTACTTTTACTGGAATTGCGGCTGTATTTCGCCATATGGCATAAATTGTCGTTTAGTATGCCTTCTTATAATTAGCCTGTAGGCTCAGATATTTTATCAACGTTTCAAAACTATGTTAACCGATGCCGATTTTTTTATTTAGAGTGAGACGTCAATGATTCCTGGAATATGAATGGGAATGATTAATGTCACACTTTAGGATTTAATGAAATATTATCTTTCTTTTGGTGGTATATTTCAGTTTTGTTAGTAAATCAAATTTGGTGGCAAATCAGACAGTTTTTACCAGTAGTCAGGAAGGCTGGCAAAAATCTGATAATTGGTGCCATAATAAAGCTTGCGAAATTATAGCAATATGACACATGTTATTCTCCGATGTGCAACATGTGTTGTTGTTGTTGAGACCCAGACCGTCCGACCTACCAGAAAGGTGTAAGGTAACTGTATGGACGGCCGGGAAGTGCCACCCAATTTAGACCGGAACCCAGTGGGGGAGGCATCCACAGGGACCGTACCCTCCTTCCCCTACCACCAACCTCTCGGAAGGACTTACGGACCCACATGTTTAACGTGATCGTACTCCGCATGAACACGGCAGCATTTGTGGTAGCGTGCAAATCTAGCGCGCAAACCACGGGGATACCGCACCCGAGATGGCCAACAGCACGCGGTGTTCCGAGGTGGTCACCCACCAAGTACTAACCGCGCCCGATGCTGCTTGACTTCGGTGATCTAACGAAAACCGGTGTTTTCAGCACGGTACGGCCGTTGGCCCCGATGTGCAACATGTGTGTCAAATCACAGTGTTTTGGTGAATGTTTGGTAAGTACAGACAAAGAAACATTTGTTCGTTCGGTTGTGTCCATTGACATGTTATGTTTTAATATATTCACTGAAATATTTACAAGTGATTTCAGGCCAGAATTATTGTCGATATGCGTTCTTTTGGCACCACTCACCAATCAAATAAATCAATTAAAAGATCAGGTGTTGCAATATATGGAGGGTTCACTGTTCAAATGTTCTGATTAAGACAAGGCTACATCTCTTGATGGTGATGCAACTCATGATGAAAACATCATGTTATGTTTCCAGCAAAGAATATTTAGCCTTCATCACTATCACAGGATTGCCACCCCAAAAACTACGCCTTAAAGTTGGTGCTATTGTCCTGATTCAGAATTATTTCACAGCTGGTGAACTATGTAACAGTAATCGCATAACCATTCGCAAAGTAACTAACATATGTGCTGTTCTGCACTATCATGGCAGCTCATAGAGAAGGGACATTTACCGGCATTTACCTCGAATTAACCTGATCGCCAGGACAATGCTGATTTAGCTTCATGTGGCAAGGACACAGTTTCTAGTTCGATTGGTAGTTGTTTTGGCGATAAACAAATCTCAATGACAGATTTTTGATAAAGTAGGTTTGTACACTAAACAGAAGTGTTCTATAATGTTTGGTCATGGAAACATTATGTGGCCTTATCCAGATGACAGTCCATGTCTAGTATTAAAGTTAAAATTATCGGAGCGTAAAACAAACAAGGTGTAATAGCTTTTATTCGAAATTTTGTGCATAAGGATGTTCTGTAGTCTTTACACGAAACCAGGCCTTGATTTGCCGTCCTGGTTTAAAAATAGTTTTCATACGACTGACTTGGTTAAGTGTTATTCCTAGTTGATGATCATTTCATTTAAAAAAATGAAACATGTCTATTAGTAGCACTTGCAGAGTTCCGTGAAAGACTATTTGTTTTACATGGAGTATCTGACAACCAACGTATTTTACTGAACATGATATGTTATTACTGGAGGACTCATTTTACCATCAAAATGTTTTAAAATAGTGGTTGCAGGCCACCTTAATGGACCTGACGAGCGACAGCATGCAGGAGGGATGTAGTCCCCTAGTAAAATCAATAGGGTTCTAGTATTGCCCAATTGTACTGTTTGCATCCAATTTCCTTGAAAACGCCCCATTCGTTCAGCGAGATATCACATCCATAAACTCACGGGCATACACTACCATACATACACACGCACACACATCACTTCAAAACGCTCGATATAATTTCAGGGATGCTTGAAACGTGCTTTTCCGTCGAAAACTCGAATTAGAATTTTAGATACAGTCCCAATACTTCCTTTGCTTTTGTGAAAATTGGGCAAAACCATAAAATAACTAAAAACTAATTTGCATAAAAGAAATAACAGTAAGGTGCGTCTTCCTGGGTTCTAAAGTACCTGTGTACCAAATTTCATCACCAGATGACGCTCAGATTTCCCGCGACAAACTGCACACACAAAAGCTCTTATTATGCCACATTATAAGTGCAATTAATATAAATATTACAAAATACACAATAAGTTCAATTTTTCTCCCTATACCAATTAGCATGTGTGTATGTGGATGTTTTTACTTTCCTTATATACATAATGTATAAGGAAAGTATTGTGACGGGGCCTAGAATTCGAAATCGAGTTTTCGACGGGAGAGTACGTTTCAAGCATCCCTGATCACGAATAAAACATTTTTGAAGTGATGTGTGTGTGTGTGTGTGTGAAAGTATGTGTGTGTGTGTGCGTCAGTGAGTCTATGGAGACGATAACTGACGAACGAATGGACCGATTCGAACCAAATTTGGTACACAAATCACAATCCGTATACACTGGAAGCCTATTGTTTTTATACGTAATCGAATGTTCAGAACCCCCCTAAATTTTCGAATAAAATTTTGAAAAAATCGTCAAAAAATCAAAACCACTAATAAAGTTACGCAAATAGACATTTCTTATGTAGTTTTCCATTAGAAAACGATTGACATAAATTTTAGAACGCTAACATGAACCGTTCTCGAGATATTGTACCTTTTTCAAAAAAATTATTAAAAAGTCATATAAAATGAAAAAAAATATTTCCTATTGAGAAACATGTTCACTTTTCATATGTAATACCATGCGGTAAATTGGGTGACATCATTCTCGTGGATCTAGCTCGTTCCATTCATGAAAAAAGATAGTTTGAGTAATACTTTTGTATTTGAACGCCAATAGTCATTTATCAGCTGTAAGAACAACTTATTTCTGCGTTCATAACGCTTGGCGAGATTTTAACGACAAATTTGGCGGATTATCGCCAACTTGGCGACTTTTTCAAATGTTGCCAAATTAACGAAAATCTCGCCAAATGGATAAAAATGACGCTAAATCAATGAAAATGACGACAAATAGTCGAAACTTCAATATCTTGGAAAGAATATTAGTATGTGCTATAAGAAAAACCTATTTTTTTACTGTAAAAGTAGTAAATTCATTACATTATATAAGGAAAGTCATGTGTTGCCCACATCAGATTTTTTTTATCTATAAAAGCATATGATTTATTCTAAAGTGCATGCAGAAACAAACATATAACCAACATAAACATCATTTCCATTGAATGTCGGAAGGTGAATTCGATGAATTGTGCTCTTTCCCTCAAATCAGTCAATTTTTATGCCCGAGAAATAACTTTGATTTTTACCATCATTCGTCCTGAAATGCAAATTCATAGAGCCTCGGGGAAAGTGAATACACCAATACTTCTTTTAGAAGTTTGAAATATATATGGCAATAGCTCATTTTCTCGAACAGAGCATAGAAAAAGTACGTGGATGGTATTGCTTTAGTGCAAATAATAAATACATGAACCACATTTGCGTAAATATTTCACGAACACTTTAGTTTTGTTTCAAATGAACAATTTAGCGACAATTAATAAAGAATTTTTATCAAAATTACTTTATTAATAAAATAATGCATTTACTGTTTAGTTTTATTATTACTTTCCTTATATACATAATGTATAAGGAAAGTATTGTGACGAGGTCGAAAATTCGAATTCGAGTTTTCGACGGGAGAGTACGTTTCGAGCATCCCTGATCACGAATCAAACATTTTTGAAGTGATGTGTGTGTGTGTGTGTGTGTGTGTGTGTCAGTGAGTATGTGGAGACGATAACTGACGAACGAATGAACCGATTCGAACGAAATTTGGTACAATAATCACAATCCGTAAACACTGGAAGCCTATTGTTTTATACGCAATCGAATGTTCAGAACCCCCCCCTAAATTTTCGAGTGAAATATTGAAAAAATCGTCAAAAAATCAAAACCTCTAATAAAGTAACGCAATTAGAATTTCTTATGTAATTTTTCATTATAAAACGATTGACATAAATTTAACATAAACCGTTCTCTAACATAAACCGTTCTCGAGATATTGCACATTTTACAAAAAAATTATCAAAAAGTTATATAAAATTAAAAAAATATATTTCCTATTGAGAAACATGTTCAGTTTTTATATGTAATACCATGCGATAAATTTGGTGACATTATTCTCGTGGATCTAGCTCGTTCCATTCATGAAAAAAATATACTTTGAGTAATACTTTAGTATTTGAACGCCATTAGTCATTTATCTGCTGTAAGAAGAACTTTTTTCTCCGTCCATAGCATTGGAGGTATTTTGGCGACGAATTTGGCGGAATGCCGCCAACTTGGCGACATTTTTAATTGCTGACAAATTAACAAAAATCTCGCCAAATAGATAAAAATGACGATAAATCAATGAATGTGACGACTAATTGAAGGAAATTCAATATCTTGGAAACAATATAAGTATCTACTATAAGAATAACATTGTTTTTAACTGTAAAAGTAGAAAAATCCATTGCATTATGTAAGGAAAGTCATGTGTTGTCCACATCAGATTTTTTCTTAAATGATGTGAGTTTAGCCAGAAGAAAAGTACTAAATAAATAAACTAAATAAATAAATACTTTATTAACAGAAATTTCAGAATTTAGACTGATATATATGTATACGTTTAGCGTGCACAGTTCATATAATTTCTAATAACTACCTAATCCATGTGTTATTTCTGTGCCATGAAACAAAATGTAATGCATTTGAGGATGAAAGACATGCTCTGCACCGTATCCGCTTTGTTAAGTAACAAAGTGTTTGAATGTAGTTAATAGGGCGGTCTGAATGTTCCTTTGTTTTACTCCCAACATTTTATGTGAGTGAGAAGCAAATATTTTAATTTTAAATAAAACCCAGGAACATTTTGATAACGAGGAAATTAAATATTCAGCAGCATTTTGAATATTAGGCGAATTTGAAAATAAAAAGAAAGAAGCCAAAGGAATGAGTTCCTAGAAAAACATTTACAGTGTTCTACAAATGCGCGTGGGCGAAACATGCCGAAGGGGGAGATACTTTAATGCATTTTTTTAAAATTTTAACGAACTTTTTGTTTACTGACAAATATTAAAACGACTTCTAGTGTGTGAAAATTTTCTAGCTCTAAAGTGGTGTATATATATACCCTGGGAACTTTTTGAAATCATTGAGAGGATGTTGAATCATTTATATTAAGGATAAAAATGTTAGTTTAAAGTGCGTAAATGAATTTTATACTTATTTTTTGAAATCTAGTTTTTGAAATCTTGTCTTTATTTTCTAATTTTAAGCTTCAGTTTTGTAATTTAAAATTATTAGTAATTAAAAACTTCTAGTAATTTAAATTTTCTATTAATGTAAATTTTTAGTAATTTAATGATTTATTAATTTAAATTTTATAGTAATTTAATTTTTTTGTAATCCAAATTTTAACAATAGTAATTGTTTATGAAATAGGTAGATATATTGGTGGTGTAAAGGTTATTTGACATCTATGGTTTTACTAGAACTTTCCTTGAAACAGCTACTTTTCAAGACCAGCAAATCATTGAGATTAGTTGATAGTATATATCGATTTAACACCAATTTCTGGAGATGGTTGGGTGTTCTCTTAGCATTCCTACTTCCAGTTCAAAATTATTCTTTGAATCATCTACTTCTCAGTATATGCTATATATATAGATTATAGTTCAATCTCTATCTATTGCCGATATTGAGAGATATATAATTCAAAGATAGTAAACGCTAATAGATAGAGATCTCTACTATATCTATATACAATATTGTGAAGTAAGATGAATATCTTTCAAATACTGCTATTTAAGGTGACACTAGATTTTTTCCCAATGCATTTACCAATATAATTTTCACTATTGAGCGAGTGTAAGGATTATCAAATTATATCTAAGGTTCTATTTTTATGGCTAAAGGATTTCATTGGAAGGACCCGAGTTCGATTCTCGTCTCTGCCTAAACTATACCCGTGTCTACGCGGAGCACGGATACTTTAAATCTGTGGGTCTGAAAGAACTTCCGAGAAGTTGTTAGTAGGAGAAGATTGGTATAGTCCCTGTGGATGTCATTCCGCTGGGTGTCGTTCTAATTTAGACGACATTATCCTGGCCATCGAAACAGATACTCTACACCTTCTGGTAGGTCGGACGGTCTGGGTCAAAAAATAAAACACATCAAAGAGTCAATAAAATCAGATGAAAATTTGTATTTTGGATTCTGTATTGAGTTCTGAACATAATTTTACTCATATCATGTCAACAACCCAAGTAACCGATGGTGATCTTATGCAAAGTTCTAGAAAATGTACGTAACTCATGAAAATTTTATCCAATCTACAAGATGTAAAACGCTTTTACAAATATATCGCCAAGTTGCTGAATTTTTTTCTAAATTATTTGCCAAGATTACCTATTTATTTGTCACCAAGGTCATGCGACACGGACGTTCAAATTATAACAATTTTTCTATAACATTTTCAATAATCAAATGAATAACGACTCTCTCTGAATAAATTACTTGCAATCACGATTCTCTCTTTGCAATTGTTGAATAATTATTTAATTATATTCATTGAATTTCCTCCTTGCATCCGCATCATTTGACCTGGGGTTCAGATACGTCGTCCTTGCTTTCATTGAATGCTCCTCAGTGGGATGTCGTATCTATGCATTATTGGCTCTTTCAGTTTTTAATGTAGCTTGGTTTAAGTCTTGCCTCTAAGATATTTTGTCCCATCCACATCTCCAATTTATGTTACCTGTATTTATTGGAGTCATAACCTCCCGATCCAAGACTCGAGAAACGGTCACTAAAATGTGCGCTTTGTTTCGTCGTAAATATAAAAAACTGCACGTGGTGCCTCCTTATACTCCCTCTTCATCCTCGTCACATGTCCTTTATGATTGACTCCGTACTCCGCACCCTAAGCTTTGTCACATCAAAAAACTTCTAATCTTCAAAAAAATATTTATGTGCAGCTTGCATTAAATTTTTCGTAATTTACATAAATTTTACTACCACAGTCTGGTTTAACTATAACAATCTTCAAGCTATTCTAAATTCTTTTTGAAGTAAACGTCAAAATGCAAGCGCTGAAGTTCACATGTCAAGTTAAAGCTTACATTAAGATAATGTGTGTTGAGGAGTGGCAATTAATTCTCGAGGCTGTCTTCCGTGAGTTTGTGCTCCTAAGAGATAAATTACACGCAAAAGTAATTAATAAACGTCTCTTTACAACAAATACTTGTTGGTATAATGATATTTTTAAATAAACGCAAGCAGCGGTCAGTCCTAATATTAATTAGCATGAAGACGGAATTAATTTGGGATAGACATGAGAATAATTTAGACGATATTAAAAGATTTTAAGATACATTATGTGAATATTTCTTTAAATTTTATGAGCTTAACCGAGAAACCTGCTCATAATTTTCATCTCAACCTCATGACAAGCGTTCGTAAGCGAATATGGCAACAGCATTTCAAAATCGAGTGGAGAGTTTTCGCAGAACACTCAAGTTTGTCATAAAAGCTAGGAGTAAATCAACCCCGTATTAATGCATTTCATATTAAAAGTTGCTTACAGTCAAACATGTGTCCAAATACTTTTGGTCACATAGCGTGTATAGAGACGAACTTAAAATTGTTTTCTCTGTATATCTCTGTACACTCCCAGTATTGTACAAGAATTGGCATTTAGTGCGATTGAGGCATGAAAAATCATATCTATATAAACAAGAAAGATCAATCATGCTTAAAGCATTGATTATGAAACATTTTCCAACTTCAATGAAATTTTATTTAAACATGTCTAAAATGCAATACATTCCTCGGTAATATTTTAAAACTTATCACAACACTACATTAATTTATCATATTTGAAAACTTAAAACTTCATCGAAAAAAAATGAACTATTTTCAAATGACGGCATTGAAATATAAATTGCCTGGTTTAAGCTTCTTTTAAATGTGATGCATTCCTCGGTAATAATTTTAGAATTATCATAATACTACGATAATTTATTATATTAGAAAACTTCATCGAAAACAACTGAAATCCATTCAAATGACGTCATAGAAAAAATAACACGCCTGACTCTCTCTATAAAGGCAACATTTCATTATAAATAATTTCCCATTCATGTCATTCATCTCAATACTATAATAATTTCTTTTATTTAAAAATTAAGACCATGGAGCTACAAGTAATTAAACTCTATGCATAAAACTTCATCGAAAAAAATCGTCCTTCTCTTTTTAAAATCAGTGAATATTTCATTCATATCATCTATGCAGACTCCATGAACTAAATGATTTTGTGTTAAAGAAATACAGCAATTGTAATACAACTCATTCTACATATTTTGCTGTTTACATTTTTACATAGGTCAAAAATAGGCTTCATTGTTGAAATAATCAAATTTGGATGAGCATTTAAACTCAAATATATTGTAATTGTGTTGTTTCAGTATGTAGATGCATAGAATTTAAGCAAAAATAAAGCAGTTTTAGGACGGATACAATACTCAATATGAATTAAAAAGAACTTTAAAAATCACGACTTTGAGACAAGATGGATCCCATATATCATTTTAAAGTGGGACACGTGATCTTTTCATATCATGGTCACGTGATCGCTTCATATAAGACGTGTTATTATTATTTTAATTTTTATTTAAAAAACTACTGAATATATTTTGCTGAATTTTCCTTTATATATTTTATGGAACAATTTGAATATTACGTAAAATTTTCGAAGCAATTTATGAATTTTAAATCCGCTTAAAAAATGTTTGAAAAATTATGTCCTATAAGGCTCAATGTATTTCATTTTTTCAACCCGGGTTCAATCCAAAACTAATTGGGTGATATTTTTCATTTATATTCCCATAGGTTCTACAGACCGTCTGAAAAACATACTAAAATTTCATTTTGATAAGGCATTTTTACGGCAGTTATCGTGCTAACGGACAGACAGACATGCAGACAGACAGAATGAACAAAGTCATAAACACTTTCCAACTTTGTTGTAAAGTGTTAATAACATTGAAAATCTGTCTGTAGGTGTGTTCCGTTTGTTTGTATCATCATCGCGGGAGAACGGCTACACCGAAATTCATGAAACCTCCCGTAGAGATAGTATTATGCAGACAATATATTTTGCAAATGTATTTGAAAAAAAAAACATGATATCATTTTGCTAAGCAATGGAATTAAACCTGAATGCAACGGAATTATTAAGTTTATACGGCAGAAGATTTTTATAATTAATTTTAAATAATTAAGAATATCGATTTTAAATAATTAAGGATTAGTTAAATAATTTATGGAAATTGCAGTTTTGACGGCTTTATAAATTCTTAAGTTGTCTATTTCATTTTGGCAAATATTTTTCATACCCATATATAAAAATAAGCCAATTATTAAAACCATTTTTGCGCTTTAATTTTGGTATATGTTGATCTAATTTCATATTTTTGTAAAATTGTTTGCAAACAGGACCAGTATGTTTTATTCTTCAGATCTGCTTGTAAACATAATTTCGTGTAGCGAGAACAAAGTCTGATATACTTTCTTTTAAGAGATTTAAATTAAATATTTTAATAGAATGTTTTGATATAACAATCCTAGTTGCTATGAATAACGAAAGGTGGTCAAATACTATTATTTACTATATATGTAGTATAATATATAAGGGAAATTTTGTGATGGGGATGAAAATTCGAATGCATATTTTCGACAGGAGAGCACGTTTCAAGTATCTCTGAACACGAATCAAACGTTTTTGAGACTACTTGTGTGCGTGCGTGTGCGTGCGTGTGCGTGCGTGTGTGCACGTGTGTGTGCACGTGTGTTTGTGCGTGTGTTTGCGCGTATGTATGCGCGTGTGTGTGTGTTCACTTTAGTGCTGATTAGATTTTGATGCGATTCTGGAAAACAATAACCTGCCAGTATTTTCTAAATTGAACGTAAAAATGTGCAAAATCTAAAAAAATAGATAATGTGTTCTCAAATGTATCCATCAAATGCTTGTTTTACACGAAATTGTTAACAATGAAAATAATAAGACCAGCCCCATTGCTTTAAGACTAGCCGTTCTCGAGATACTTTGGTTTCGTTTTTTTTTGCATTTTCACTACGCTTTTTAAAATATGTCCAGTTACCAAATGAAAACTAAAATTGAAATAAAAGTTCAAATTTAGTTTCATTTCAATTAAGCATGTGTGTTATTTTGTGCAATAAATCTCAATTCAATGAATTCTTAAGGAAATAAAGAGGAAACTAATTTGAGTCAGAAGGGAAAGTTACGTGCTGTCCACATCAGATTTTTTAATATTGACATAAATCCCACTAAATGTTATCAGGATACCGAATGAGAGAGTTATTTTGAATAAGTATAGACAAGTATGCTTAGACAGAACATAGAGCGAAGCGCATCATGTAATTGTTATTAAAAGAGACTTGAAAGTAGCAATGTTAATGGATTTTAAATTATTTTAAAATATAGTTATAATTTAAGCTAAACAGTACTAAATTAATATGTATTTAATAGAAGCCTTAAGTCATTAAAAATTTACATTAGTTATATTAACTTAGAACTGAGAAAAGCATGATAAATATTTGTGTTTAAGAAAGAATACATCATGTACATTTCCCGCTATAGATACAAAACGTAATTACAGAAATTAATAATTTTTAATACCGCCAAGACTTGTTGACAATTTCCGAATTTAAATTTTCCATAATATGTATAAAATAGTTAATAATCACCATTTACAAGAGTATCAGTTTGCATTGTTTAAAATGTAACAATTTAACAATAGAACAAAGTACAACCAAAAAGGAATATATTATAACAATATAAACTAAAAACAATGTAGAACTCTGAGCAAGAATAGGGTTTCACTTCAAATCAAAGTTTTGATTTATTAAGAAACTCTGTTGATTTTATTCTTATTTTGAAGCTTTATATAAGTGAGAAAAGTTTTATATTTCGTATTTGCGTGTTTAACATAAACTTCTGATTCGTTATTCAACTAATCACTAGTTGTAATATATTACATTCAATATTATGGTGTTTATTAACATTTAGTTGCAAAGATATCAGTATAAGTATATATGTTTAACATTCAATTATCAATTAATTTCCAATTACTTCTGGCATCGAGATATCTAGTAACATCAGTAAAATGGATTGGGACGAAATAAAAAGGTTCCAGGACTTAAACTCTGGGGACATGAGCCAAATAGTATTCGATTACAGAATAATGCAATGGATTATTCAGGTATTTCAAACAGAATTTAACTTCAAATTTATCAAAAAACTTAGATCTATCTCTTTTGATGATATCGTGCAAATGCGTATGCCTGATGGAAGCTCCATAGCTATAAAGAATCTATTGAAGAACATCAACAGTCGACGGAGACAGAAATGTGGCCCACATTCACTCACAGAAATATTCAGCTACTTGCAAAAGTCATCAGTGTGGATTTTGCTGAAACTAAAGTATGTCGGATGCCAAAGCAGATGACCACTTTGTTTGAAGTTCTACATCACGGTAAAATTCCAAATAGATTTAGACCTGTGGGATTGAGCTTGACAAAGCATTGGTTGAGAGATGTTTTAAGAGGAATGGACTATCTACATGGGAGGAAGGTCTGCCAGATAGATATAAAGTCTGATAACTTATTGATCTCAGAAGCTTTATCGGCTGTAATATGCAACTTTTCATTATCACTTCCACAAACAGTCAAATTAGTAGGTTAGTAGAACGGTTTGACTGAAAATGTGAATTGTAGAGTGTTTCTTCATTTATTAAACATAGGATTGTCTTGTGTTTTTATTTGTTTTTTAAAGTAAAATTTTTAAAGTGTTCTTTCATATTAATGGGTACACTACGGTGCCTGATCCCTAACCTAATTTCACAAATGATTTCAAACCTGTAATCGAATTGGTTTCATGTATGTTTTAACATGAATTACAATTAGCGGAAGGGTACTTTATAAATATATTTTTATATTTAAGTGGTTCCAGGACGTAACTTTTAGAAAAAATTTAACTTTTTTTTGATTTAGTAAATTAATGTAGATAAATACTGTAGAATAGAATGAAGCCCATACTTTGAAATTTAAAAACATATGCCGTAAAAAATTGATCAGTTTATCTCTTTCGTTTAAAACTGGGAATTAAAACCTTGATATCATGGAAATGGACTTTTTACATTCGCTAAAGTTTTACTTGTTACAACTTGAAATAGACACCTGAAATTTCAAACTTGTACTTGAAAATGTTAATTTCTTCCCGTGATTTACAGTTCTGATTGTAAATTTTTAAATCATGTTGTTGGATACGTTGGTCACTCACTCAAAAAGTATTTTATCATACAAAGCATTTTCATTATATTAAAGTTTCCCCCAAAACAATTGCCATTGTTCCAAAAATAAATGACTGTCGACAATGTTCTGTAAATTATCATGCTTCTCTACAGGAAATAATGTTATGAAGATCATACATTTCGAATAATTGAAGCATACCCATCAGAAAAAAATATGTTTAGTTGAAGTTTATGACACAATGCATCTACACGAAAAATTTCATAACAGTACGTGAATTTGTTATTATGCTGTCGTGTCCACACTACACAAACGGACTTCCATCCGAAATTTTTCAGCTTTCGTCCAGGAAGTGTTAAAACAGGTTCAAAATCACAATTAAAAATTTTTGTGGAAGTTTATACATTTTCTATGCAAGAGTGTGATAAAGTAAAAAAAATAATTTAAAACAACCAGTTATAATTCCCTCAGTTATATAATATTCTCTTTTATTACTGTCATTCTGATCCATTTAGGTTTGGAGCCCCAGATAGTTGTCGTGCTCCAGAGACGTGCTCAAGCCGAGGTTTACAAATCGACCTTGATGGAGTAGCGTTTGATATGTGGACAATTGGAATTCTGGCATTCAGCCTATTTACTGGAAATTTTCTGCGCACACACGTATTAACTGTAGTCGATTCAAGTTTATCCTCAGATGTTTCTCGTATTACAGGTTCGAAAAATGTTCTTTTAATTTCATAAAAAGGAAATTAACATTATTTCATTATTTCGATTGAGAATATTTCAATTCATTTTGTTATTCCATGTTACTAGTAAAGTTAATTGTTAGCCATTAATCACTGTTAAATAAGGGGGAAAATAGACCACAATAAAGAAAAATCTCTGATCAAGCAAAATATATTCTTGAAATTATATTGTATGTACGCAGCAGAGGAAAGGTTGTAGGAAGGCATTTGTTACATGTTTTATACACTATAAAATGTAATATTACTGAGACCCCAGTGGCCTTCATGGATGTGTTAGGCTTGCAGCTCATAAAATAGGACGAGTTGATACAAATATTTTTTAATTTGTATTTATTTAAAGATCTCATATGTTTTCAGAATACCATAGTTTATATTTATTAAAATAAACTGCGTATTTCAAAAGTTTTTTTAATAAAGTAATTGCCCGCATTAAATTATATCAACATTATGCAACATGCAGGTAAGTGATGTGCAAAATTACAAGTTTTCACGAACTATCGTCAAATAATGTATACATTTTATATCGGTGTAAAAAGCAACTTAGCACTATCAACAGAGGGTTCTGATATACATATTCAAATAAATATAATTTCGTTTAAAGAAACATACCCCATAAAATTGATAAGATCAGCTGGTCTCAAAGGCAACGTCAACCTTTTTCATAAGAATAAGTAAATAATGCAACATTCACTCTCTTAGGCAAGATCAGCAACTACTATTAGAACGGCAAACGTGGCTGAAACATGGAAAGGCTGTTGTCAACAGCAAAAGGAGGAAAATAACAGTAAAAACTATGACACAACGCGCAAAGAGCAAGAAGTAGGATATTATGAATTAACATTAATCTACCATTTAAAGTCCTTACTTTACTGTCCGTTTTGTATTTTATTATACATTTATAGTATCATAGTTTTCGCCTATGCTCCATGAACTTTACCTCTTTTTTTCCTCCTCTCGAAGTTGTCAATAACATTTCCATGCTTGAGTCATATTTTCTAGCAGGAGTGATCAATATTACTTCAATGAGAGAAGATTGCGATACTTGTTTGCACTGACGAAGAAGGTGTTTGTTCTCAGAAGAGATAGTGTATGGTAAACATAATCA
This sequence comes from Amaurobius ferox, assembly GCA_951213105.1. Lineage (NCBI taxonomy): Eukaryota > Metazoa > Arthropoda > Arachnida > Araneae > Amaurobiidae > Amaurobius > Amaurobius ferox. The sequence goes on along the minus strand of OX578145.1, from coordinate 19,092,000 downwards.
CAACTATATTATACAGAACTATATATTAACCGAAAAAAATACATAACGCAACGTCGCACAACTACATATACAACGCATAACTGCACAACATAAAAGCATAAACAAAACTGATGTGTTGCCACTTTGATAATACAAAAAAGGGTGCTGCCGTTAGAAACATGAAACTACTGTACATATCCTTATGGGCTTAGGTACAGTAATAAAATATTTTTAACAGAACGATGCCTTTAAAACGGGTTGTCATTGTTAATTATGTGTTACGTGTTACTTTAAATACGGTTTTATTTGTTTCATTGCATTAGCAGCAGTTTGAGCTATACATACTTCATAATCGCCAGACTTGCTCCACAAAACTCTAATAGGTATGAGGACGCATCACCACACAACTGACATTGATTTCTAAAAGTTAAGTACGAGATACAAATTCTCAAATAATGAACACATTCCCTTGATTTTATTGGGCAAAACTTATTGTTGTCGCCGATGGTGATATCAAAATATCAAATGATGTGCCCAATACCGATTTGCTTCTCGAACAATATGAAAATTAGGAGTCGGTTGAAAACGACTCATTTGCATCTAAGAGTTTTAATGCTCAAAAATAGTTTTTTGAAGAGAGTTAGTGCCAATTTTGGAGTCAATTAGTTCTATTATGACACAAATAATACATTTTGAAGATTCTCAAAGCCGAGACCTCCCCACAGCGTTGAGAATCTTGAGAATCTATAAAAGAAGTCATCATTTTCTCATTTCTGGTTAATGAAAATAATTCCAAACAAGGGGGACAGTTACCCTCAGACGAGTTCCAGGTCGTCCTAGGACTACAACTTCCTCTGATGGCCAGTGCATCGTATTACTGAACAGACGCAATCGCTAAGTGACCTCATCAACTCTCAGAACAATGGGTATCACAGCCATAAGAAAGTTGATGTCCGTCTGTACTCTGAGGCGAAGGCTACATGGTTAAAGGGCGTTGAAGGACACTATGCCCGGGCACCACGAGTTCGCTTCCCTTTGAGTGCCAAGTCCAGACGAACACGATTAAAGTGATGTCGTCAGCATACGACTTGGATAGAAGTGCCATGGTCCAATGTACTCTTCATGGATAAGTCACGATTTGCCAACGCGTTGACACGATTTGCCATTCCGACAATAAACGCGTAAGGAGCTGGAGAGAACAATAAACACGTTCAGAAACCAAGCACAGAAATAATGGTGGCTCATGTAATAGTATGCGCAGATTCTAAAGGTTTTCAACATTTCGCACAAGAATAGTGAATCAGTTTTGCGAGTAACATATTCGCGAAGAGTAAATAGCAGATTACATTAGATTATATACAATGCTGACATATTTGAATGGTAATATTTGACGATCCATAAACTATATAAGCGATTAGTGCATATATACATAACTCATACTAATTTTATATATTTTTATTCTAGGATGAACATTTTGAATCCCTAGTAAACTGAAATCTCCCATCACGTCCGAGAGATAAAACGGCCCAGAAATGGTTCAATTTAATTTTCATATTTCTGACAGCAGATCTGCAAAATAGACCATCCCCAAAAGTTGCGTTGGGGCATGAGTTTTTGGAGATAGGACATGTCAACATCCGTCCAGATAAAATGTGGATTGAAAAAAGTACTTTTTGCTCCTTTCACATAAAAATATGCATGTATTGCTCTGAAATGTTATGTGCTAATCCATCACGTAAAATAACTTAGCTATATATTTCACGCAATGCTGATTTGACAGTCAGTGGTGAAGGAGAAATCGCAAGCCACCTCTAAACAATACAAGTCCATTTGTTAAACGTCAAAATTAAATAAAAACTAATTTTTTTTTATACAAATCGGCGATCTGAGCTAAAATCAGACGATTTCTAAAATAAATAATTTTTCAGTATTTCAAAACGCATTTTTCTTAATTGATAATCAAATTCGAATCTCTTACTTTGGTAGACATCTCAATGAAATATGAACAGAGTGCACAGAGAGTCACATATTTTAGCGTATACAAATTTGTTTTGCACAAATCACAGATAAAATTGTGTGTTATTCACATGATAAGAGCATGAATGATGAGAAATTTAGGATTTCCATAGCATCATTTTCTGTGGGAAACAATCATCATTCCAGAACCTGTAATGATATATATAATATCGGTCCGTAGTTTAAGTAAATTACATTTTAAATACGCTACGCTACGGATTTACAAAGTATTATATTATTAAACATTAACATACATAGACTGTTTAAGTATACTACGTTGTCATACAAGGCTTATGGCTAAATTTAAAAAATAAAACCTTTTAAATAATTTTAAGAATGTTTTAAAAATAATAACTTGTTTACGAATTAAATTTTATCCCTTGTATTATGACTTTAGCGGTAATCGAGATGTATGTATCTCCTTGCAACCCACTTCCAAGCAATTGCTAACAAACTTTATTTCATTACTAGAAGCCGAATATGAATACAAAGTTATCTGTGGAAATTTAGGATGGTCTAAATAGAGTTTTAAGGAAATAACAGGCCACGTTCATAATTAGTGCTAATGAAGCTTTCAAAGAACAAATTCTTCTTCCTGTCAAAGAAGAGTTAGAACAGAAAAATTTGAGAAATGTGTTGACTATGATGGTATCCAGAAAAATCATCAACATATATAACATATGATCATACAGTTTAAACTATATCTGAACTGCTTAAAATTGAAAGTTCTGATAATACAAGAAGCACTAAGGAAAATTATGTTAGTATTAAAGATAACGATAACTTGAGTGGTATTCAAAATGATAAAGTAGTATTCAAAGTGATAAAGTATCAGACAAAAATAAAAGTTTTGTACCTAATAAAAATTTAAGAGAAAAATGAAGCGACTCTTATTCTCCTGAAGTTAATTTATAAATCCAATTTTCACTTGTGATTTCAAATCATCTCATGAAAACTCTGATGAGAAGGAAGTCACAATTATGTGTCATGTTGTAAAATATTTGTCCTCTATATTGAAGTAAAAAAAAACAATGTATTTTTGTTTATATTTATAAGACATTTTGTGGGTTTTAAAAATATATTCTCAAATAAGATTTATTATCTTAGTTATAATTTTTGTGAAGTTTAGAGTGAATATGTTCTTGAAACTCTTTTCATTCAATTTAAACATGTTCCACAATTGTTCTGAACTATATGCTTCCTAATTATTGACATTTTAAAATTTAATTTCAATTCTATTTATTAATTATATATATTAAGAAATATAACTCTTAATAATTTATATATATATATATATATAAAGGTAATAAAATAGAAATCTGAACAACAATGTATCAAAATTAGCCGGGGGGGATTGTGACCCCCACTTGCCGGTTAAGCCAGCTTCATGTCATGACGACTTGATTGAGCTGCTTGGCGCCTATACTATAAACTGGCGCCTACACCAATACTATATATATATATATATATATATATATATATATATATAGTATTAGTGTATATATATATATATATATATATATAGTATTAGTGTACTACTTCTCAAATTTCGTGAAAACAACTTATTTTGGTTCATAATTGAATATTGAATAATCTAAATTTCAATTTAGAAAGATAAGATAATTTTTTGTTTGGAAGCAAATTGTTCTAGTACTAACTTTCTGTTATAACTTCTCACTAATATGTAAATTCAGAGGGTCACATAAATGAATGAGATTATGTTTCATTATTAAAATTTTTCTTCAGGTCTTAAACTCTATACATTTCATCAAATTGTTTAACGAAACGCTAATTATATGACACTTTAAAGAACATTAAACTAGCATGAATGGAACTGAGCACGGAAATAGAAATATTTATTCGAATACATATATCTGTTTCATGTCATTATTGTGTGTCCAGAAGAACCAATATGTCGAAAGCTGGTGCTTCAATTACATGTTAATTCGTTTGTTTGGTTTGGAAATTAAAGTTTCAAAAATTTAAGAGAGTTTCATCCATATTGCACATCTATTATAATATTTTTACTTACGATATCTTCTGCTAGAGTAGAATTTTTGTTAACAAAGTCGAATATAAAGTTTCCTGAATATCCATCGATATTTGTGGTAGCTACCGTATACACAAGAAATTGAACCCTTACAGAAAGACATCACTCCAAAAATAGTCAAAACGTATTCAGGAGATCCTAATACGTAAATTTGCATCTTGAAATCGAAAAATTTCATAAAAAAAATACTTCTTTTATACTATCTTCTATAGTATGCGGAGGTAAAAATTCAAATAACTACAAAAATGAATCTATATTGGTATATCGTTAAACATATGAGATAAAGAAAAGAATATCGCATAAAAATAGAAGAAAATTCGAGTTTAATATCAGCAACTTCAGTAGAACTTCAATGTTAAATCTCCTACATTCTGTCAGTGGAAAGTATCTAATGGGATGTTGCCATTGAAAACTTGGAAATAGAAATCTATTATTCTCGTTGAGAATAATATAGTCTGATATCGAGATGGCGAATCAAGTTTGGCCTTGTATAAACATAGAACACAAACAACTTACTACGGCGTGAATTAGAGACTACTAGCAAGTAAGTCCATTCCAGTCGCTAAGCTAAACCAATAAGAAGAGTTAGGCAACAGGTACAATGCAACCATTAATACTGTGTTCAAGATAATGGAATAGTAGTTCCGTGTCCGTACATAAATACAGGCAGTTTTCAACTTAGTTTTAAAACAATTAGGTAACTTTTCAGACTTTAATTATTTAGGTGAAACATTAAATCTTCTAGGAACTAACCCCAAAATATTCTTAAATGCATTTTCATGATTAGTTTTAGAAGTAATATAATTACATGAATGACTGGATCTGATGTTAGGACTGATTTCTAAGTAGTTCGAAGTTTCAAATTAAAAAATAAATACTCTTAAAAATAGAGAGTTGACGCAGAGTTTAAGGAGACATGGCGTTTCCTTTACAAAGTGAAAGCTTCATCATTACTGTTACTCAAAATCAAGTCAACAGCTTTGATTGAATTGAATCAAAAGATGTCGTTTAGAAAAAATACCATCAGTCTAAATAAAAAAAATCTGATGTAGCCAGTACTTGACTTTCGCTATTTAATGAAATGAATGTACTTCCTTTACAGTGAAAACATTACATAAAAGATCTACTGCACAATGTTTCACGTAACTCTAAATTGACTGTTATCAATATTGATAGTATCCGCAATAAACAATAAAGTCTATATGTTAAAATATTTTAATAATTAATTTATCAATTTGGCATCATTTTTGTTAACTTAACGTTATTTATGCCATTTCAACGATATTTTTGCTATTTAATCTTTGGAAATATAGCGAAGATGGCTCTATTTCGCTAAATAAGTACCAAGTTCGCCAAATTGTTTGCCAAATTAATCGCCAAGCATAACAGATAGACGTAGAGAGGATAATTTCTTATATATAAATGATTGCTGGCGAACTGTAATACATCAACATACAAAAACAATGCATGAAGTAGCTTCTCTCATGAATGCAGAGAACTATGTAGATCTACGAAAATGATGTTAACAAATTTATCGCAAAAAATTATACATGGAACGTGAACATATTTCATAACATTTAATACTTTAATTATTTTATGTGATTTTTTATAACTTTATTTTAAAGATGATCAATATTTCGAGAACGGTTTATGCTAGTCTTCTAAAATTTGTGTCAATCTTTCTTCAATGAAAAGTTATATAAAAAGTGATTATTTACTTAACATTTTTCAAAGTTCTAATTTTTTAAAGATTTTTCAAAATTGGGAAGAGGGTCTTCCAAACATTCGATTACACATGAAATCAATAGACTTTCAGAAGTCACGGAATATAATCTCTGTACCACATTTAATTAGAAACGTTTCATATGTTCGTGAGATATCGTTCCTACATACTAATGAACGCACACAATGCTTTCATATATCCAAATGCACAAACATCACCACTAAAACGATCAATTTGAGTTTAAAGATACTTGAAACGCGCTTTTCCGCCAACACTCAAATTTGAATTTTCGACCCTATCACAATATTTCCTCTGTACATACATTGTACTATGCATATAGGGAAAGTAATACCATATAAGAAATTAGGTATCGCGAAGGTGCTGTACAAGTTTAAAAAACAACCTGTAGTACAATAGACAGTAAATGATAAAAATTATTTTAATATATTGTAGCTTACATATAACATGGGTCACAAGAAAACGCCTTGAAAGTTTAACATCATTATACACACACAACTATTTAATTATTTTAACATTATCAATTACAAAACATAAACAAGAATTTTGCGTCATACAAATAGTCAAATGATATGTAATGTCTAAGGATATGTTACGAATTTATAAAGGAAACAACATAGTAGGTGGACTTTGAAATATTAACATTTTTCTTTTTAGCTAAAACCCACTTATTTAAACGCTTTACATCGTCATTTATATTGCGCAATAAATTATTACAATCATTTTCATTATAAATTAAGTCTGAATCACCTGCAAATTAGTTTAACTGACCATGAAAATATAAATTACATAGGTCATTTACATAAAAGAGATATAAGAAATGACTAAAATATGAATCCTGGGGGATAACATAATTTATAGTCATAGCACTAAAATTTATTATTTCGATGTCAATCAATTGATTTTAATATTTAAACTAGTTATGAACGGTACAGAGGAAATAATAAGAGTGTGTTTTTCGCTGATATATGTTTTTTGCTCAATGTATTTTTGAATTTCGACATTGACTAGCCTTACTAAAATTTTAGAAAAAAATAGAAAGAAGAATAAGAAATCTACAAACCATTAAAGTCCTCTTTTTTATAAAGTGGAATAATTTTCGTAATCTTCATATTTTCCGGGAAAATACCCTATTTTTACTAAAAATATAAGTGATAAAATGTGAGTAATAACGAATTATATTCTTCATCATTTTAACAGTCATTCCATTAACAACAGTTGATTTATTATCTTTGACATTTTTGACCATTTGAAAGTTCTTAGTCTCATTCTAGAATTTAAATCATAATAGAATGAATGAGAAATCCGTAATGTAATTTAGATTTATCAAAATTACTGGACTTTATCCCAATTACAAACAGCTTATTCATTAAATTAACTAAATCAACTAGATCAGACCAAAAAGAAAATAAATGAATACGTTTTATATCAACTGCGGTTATCCTTGGCAAACATTCATACATATATAAATTTGATGTGGGCAGCACATGGATTTCCTTATATAATGCAATGAATTTACTACTTTTACAGTAAAAAAGAATAGATCATTTTTATAGTAGTTATTTATATTCTTTCCAAGTTATTGAATTTTTGTCAATGAGTCGTCATTGATTTAGCGTCATTTTTATCCATTTGGCGAGTGTTAATTCAGCAGCATTTAAAAAAGTCGCTAAGTTGGCGACATTCCACCAAATTCGGCGCCAAAATCTCGCCAAGCGTTATGGATGAAGAAATAAGTTATTCTTACAGAAGATAAATGACTATTGACGTCCAAATACAAAAGTATTACTCAAAGTATTTTTTCTCATGAATGGAATGAGCTAGATCTACGAGAATGATGTCACCCAATTTATCGCATGGTATCACATATGAACATGGTATTACATGAAAAGTGAACATGTTTCTCAATAGGAAATATTTTTTTTTTATTTTATATGACTTTTTGATAATTTTTTTTTAAAAATGTGCAATATCTCGAGAACGGTTCATGTTAGCGTTCTAAATTTTATGTCAATTGTTTTTTAATGAAAAATTACATAAGAAATGTCTATTTGCGGAACTTTATTAGCGGTTTTGATTTTTTGACGATTTTTTTAACTTTTTACTCGAAAATTTAGGAAGGTTCTGAACATTCGATTACGTATAAAAACAATAGACTTCCAGTGTTTATGGATTGTGATTTTTGTACCAAATTTCGTTCGAATCGGTCCATTCGTTCGTCAGTTATCGTCTCCACAGGCTCACTGACACACACACACACACACACACACACACACACACACACACACACACACACACACACACACTTTCACACACACACACACGCTTTCACACACACACATACTTTCACACACACAAACACACACACACAGGCATCGCTTCAAAAATGTTTGATTCGTGATCAGAGATGCTTTAAACGTGCTCTACCGTCTAAACCTTGAATTCGAATTTTCGACCCTGTAACAATACTGTCCCGTCACAACATTATGTATATAAGTAAAGTAATTAATATATTTTTCTTAATTTTTAAGCTGCAGACAATAGTTATCCTTTTTTAGAGATTAAATTTTCTTGCTAAGAATTTTATTATATTCCTTACAATCATCTTCACAAATATTATTAAAAGGAAATCTATGATGTCAAATTTAGAGCCATTTCTACACTCGCAGAATAAATGCTCAATTTCATCAGCTAGCCAATTACTTTACTGTCATTATATTTAACAGTAATTTTACTAATATTGACTATTCCATCAGCATAATGACAGAAAACTATCATAATATGTATTAGAATCACAAGGTTCTAAGTCTGACAAGAATAACCTTTCATATGATATTTAAACAAATTATTCACCGTATAAGTGGTACTTAACCGGTGTTCCGCAAGCTTATTACAAACGGCGCACTAACTAAGAAACTATGCATGAATAGCGTTAATGCGCATTGTCGTTTAGAACACAGGCAAAATGCAACTTGCATTTTGAAATGAACTACCGTGGTTACCCCGAGTAGATTGTACTACCCTGTATGGGTGTATGTGTACGTGTGCCTATGTGTATGTATGACCTTGTAAATACACAACACCATGGTAGTTGTCAGTGTACATCGAGTTAGTATGTTGTTAGGTATTCAGTTGGCTGCTGACGTTTGACGTTTCCTCTGTTAATTTCTAGCAAAATCAGTTTTTCGTGTATATTTGTTTTGTGTGTTGTGTATAAACATTATAATCCGTATAACTACATGCATCTGAAACATGTCAGAGGTAAAACGACATGGGATTCATTTATAAATTATTTACAATAATGGAAAACTCTGAAGCTTTACATCATATATGATATCATATACTGAAAACAAATTCCGGACATTGGACACATTTTTAACACTTTCCAACCTAGTTGAAAACATAATTGTTTATAACATTGTTCATTCCATCTGTCTGTCTGTCCGTCTGCACGATAACTATTGTAAAGATGACTTTATCAAAATGAATTTTGAGTATGTTGTTGAGACGGTCTGGGAATGTAAATTAATAACATGATGAAATACATGATGAAACACATGTAAATGTAATACATTGAACCCTATTAGACCTAATTTTTCAAACATATTTTAAGCGTAGTTAAAATTTACAAATTGCTTCGAAAGTTTTAGAAAATATTTAAATTCTCTCATAAAATATATAAAACAAATTTCAGCAAAATATGTCAAGTAGTTTGTAAATAAAAATTAAAATAATAATGACACTCATACATGAAGAGATCATGTGACCCACTTCAAAATGAAATATGGCATCCATATTTTTTCCCAGAATAAAAATCGTGATTTTTAAAGATCTTTTAAATTAATATTTAGAGTTGAATTCGTCCTAAAACCGCTTTATTTTTTATTTTTTTCTGTGCATCTATATTCTGCGTCAACGCAGTTACAATATTTTTGAGTTTTAATGACAATCAATCTTACAGCGAAGCCTAATTTTCATGAATGTAAAATGTAAACAAGTGATTGTAAGATGGGTTGTATAGAAATTGCTGAATTTTTTTTCACGCCAACTCAGGAGTCTGGAACAAAAGCATATGAATGAAATACTCGCTGCTTTTACATTGAGAGCCAGTCGACTTATATTTCGATGGCGTCATTTGAATAAAGTTTGATTGAAGTTTTAAGCATGGAGCTGTAAAGTACTTTTACCTTTATGGTTTTAGATTTCCAAGCAAAATGAATTATTATAATTCTGTGATAATTAAAAAAATATGATGTGAGCAACACATGCCTTTCCTTATATAATGCAATGAATTTACTACTTTTACAGTAAAAATAATAGGTTTTTCTTACAGTAGATACTTATATCCTTTCCAAGATATTGAATTTTCGACAATTAGTCGTCATTTTCATTGATCTAGCGTCATTTATATCCATTTGGCGAGATTTTCGTTAATTTGGCAATATTTCAAAAAGTCGTCAAGATGGCGACATTCTGCCAAATTCGTCGCCAAAATCTCGACAAGCGTTATGGACGGAGACATAAGTTATTCTTATAGCAGATAAATGACTATTGGCGCTCAAATACAAAAGTATTACTGAAAGCATCTTTTCTCATGAATGGAACGATCTAGATGCACAAGAATGGCGTCACCAAATTTATCGCATGATATTACATATGAAAAGTGAACATATTTCTCAACAGTTCATATTTTTTTTATTTATAGGATTTTTTTAAAAAATTATTTGAAAAATGTACTATATCTCGAGAACAGCTCATGCTAGCGTTCTAAAGTTTATGTCAATCGTTTTCTAAGGAAAAATTACATAAGAAATGTCTATTTACGTAACTTTATTAAAAGTTTTGATTTTTTATGATTTTTTCAAAATTTTACTCGAAAATTTATAGGGGGGGGGGTGTCTGAACTTTTGATTGTGTTTTAAAACTATAAGTTTCCAGTATTCATGGATTGTGATTTTTGTATCAAATTTCAATTGAATCGCTCCATTCATTCGTGAGATATTGTCTCTACAGGCTCACTGACACACAAACACACACACGTACTTTCACACACACACACACATACACACACACGCACACACACACACAAACACACACATCACTTTTAAAATGTTCGATTCGTGATCAGGGATGCTTGAAACGTGCTCTCCCGTCGAAAACTCGAATTCGAATTTTCGACCCTGTCTCAATACTCTCCTTATATATTATGTATATAAGGAAAGTAAAAATATCGGCTCTGAATGTATCGTATCTTAGAGATGTTTAAATAAAATTACAGTTGGAAATTGTTTTATAATCAATGCTTTATGCATGATATTTACGGGTTTTCTTGTTTATTATTTCATGTATATTATTTACGGGTAGAATACCTGTGGACCTTATTAGTAATTTTTTTTATTTTAGAAATAATTTTTTGACATTGTAATCATGTAAAATAGACAACTTTATTATTAAACCATAACATGATTAAAATAAAAAAAATTAACAACATTTTTACTGGTGGTATCGAAAAATGTTTAATTTGGTTTTAGTGGTACGCATTTATGAAAAAGTTGAGAACACCTGTATTAGAGAATGAGGTAGCCAGTTCGAAGATCCACGATTTGATCTCTCTGGCTGAAACCTTCAAAATTGCCGAACTTAACGCTTGATTTTTAATGCTATTTCTCTTCTCAGTATCAGAGCTATTATTTTTAATATTAAAACACATGTAAAATTTCAAATATACCTTTTATACTTAAAAATATTATTAACTACACAGAATTAAGTTTTTTTTTAATTCCACAAATTTTTCATCGAGTTTCGGAGGGTAGTGGGGGGACGGACGTAGTGCACCAAGAGTTTCCTTTTTTTGTTCTGGATATGGCACTAATGGGTTTTCCGAAAACTTGTACGAAATAATTGTGCAAAACAGCATGAATATGTTTAATATATCCCTCAAAAATGAAATATGCATCACTTGCCAACCTGTGAAGCCTTCTTCATAAACCTTTTTCTTTTAATATTTGGTAGTCGTTCAATACATTGCAGATATTTAGGTCTTGTCATATTTAAAATTTGTTTTCTCAATTTTTCTCTTAAAAAAAAAGATTAGAAATATATTTTCCTAGTGAATAATTAAAACCTGGCAAACGTGTCAGCTATATGGCAGATTCTATAACGCTAATAAGGATGAAAAGAAATATAGGCCACTAACAAATTCAAGTTTCAGTGGGAACATGGTCCCCTTATTTCTGCGTAGACCTCTGACACTGAACTACTAAAACGATTATTATCTGGTGGATTACTAAAACGATTACATGCCCTTTTGTATTTGAAGCGTACCTTTACATACTTCATAGATGTGCAGTTTCTGAGGTACTTATTCTTTGTTAAGGATTTATCACTTTAGTATCCAGATTTCAAAAATTTAAAAGGAACATTATACCGCTTTATAGGACACTGTTTAGAATTTTAGTAAGTAGCATCGCCAGAAAAAAATTAGGGAGGTGAGGCGGTTATTAACAAAGTATCTTGTTACCCATTTCTTTGAATGCAATTTTAACTTCGATGGGTTCTGGTTCTGATGGATTAACAGGGAGTGGGGGGTGAACCGTTAATCCTTGTATGACGTCTCCACTGTGTATACTCACTGAACACACATATAAAACATGTTCTAACTCTTAAGCTAGGAATGTATATGCAGGCCTTTTATATGTGGGTTCTCCAACTACTAACGGTAATTTAAGCCTCATATTGCCCGAGATCAATCTTTTGTAAATTTGAAGCCTTCTGCGTGGTACAAGTAACGCCTTTGGCAACCACAGAGGTTTGCAAAATTGCGGCACATAGATAGTTTGTTTGCTGCCAATGCAGTTATTCAATATGCCGTGCTGGAAAAGTACTTAAAATCGAACCATGGATTGTTGTCGTTGCACAGATACTTGGTGGTTTGAGCTCATTGCGCTGAATCCCGAGCGTAGCAAAGGATTTTCACACTGTATGGACATTATAAGTGGTGTGAATTCCACTTTAAGCGGATTTTCTAGCTATAGAACTGTTATTGAAAATAAACAAGGTTCGGTCAAACTTTACAGGGACCTTACACGTTCAAAAATACTGTAAATAAAGCATTTTATTACGACGCCGAATCACCAAGAAGATTATAGAGATTTTGCTCTCATCTGGAATTTCGAGTAAAAGCCTGTTTAGATATAATTTTACCTTTAAAACTTAAGCGTCATATTAATTATAAAGGAATACTATTAAATTGTTATAGTTCTAGTTATTATATTTATTATTATAGTTCTAATTATTATAGTTCTAGGAGCTTTAATATTGTATTGTGTGGATCTACAGAACCCTTTAATAGAATCTCTACAATTTTTGTTGAATTCTGAAAAATAACAGCTTAAACCAAAAGTGTCAGAAAATAGTATTATTATTTAACAATTTTGCATTACAAATTCTATAAATTCTCATATTTCAACAATAAGTCATTAATTTAACTTAAAAAACGCTTTAGGAATTGCATAACAATTAAAATAATGTCACTTAGAAATTCAAAGACTTACACTCTTTTGGTATATCTCATTTGAGCTGAGAGGTTCTTAGTCACATTTTAGCCGTATATGGCTCACTCAGTATACGAGTAATAATTAGTGTTATCAAGCAATGACAACACGAATATGACACACGAATATGATACACCCTTGATAACACGAATATGCACATATTTGACGATTTGGGTTTGTTTACATTATTCTCTTAATAAAGTAAGAAATTACATTAATTTAAAATACATTTTACAATAATAACACTTATACGTAATATAGTGTCTTATTTTATAACTTTCAGCTGATCCATTAAATTTTAAACCAGAGTGCAAGTTTCATAAATTCAACGAAGATTTTCTGTAAGCGCACAGTTAGGCCTAACCCACACTTAGAGATTCGAACATAATTCTCTTGTCACTTGAGGAGGAGAATATCAAAACCGATTTAATGGAATATTTTTGAAACGTTTTAGCGTGACAAATACCATACAAAATGTATTTTACCGTTTTAATATACAAAATATATACTAACAAGAAAGATCAACCATGCTTAAAACATTGATTATGAAACACTTTCCAACTTCAATGCAATTTTATTTAAACAAGTCTAAAATGCAATACATTCCTCGGTAATAATTTGAAACTTATCACAATACTGCATTAATTTATTATATTTGAAAACTTAAACCTTCATCGAAAAAAATGAACTTCATTCAAATGACGGCATTGAAATATAAATTGCCTGGTTTAAACATCTCTAAAATGTTATACATTCCTCGGTAATAGTTTTAGAATTATCATAATAATACGATTATTTATTATATTTGAAAACTTCATCGAAAACAACTGAAATTAATTCAAATGACGGCATAGAAAAAATAACACGTCTGGATCTCTCTATAAAAACAGGATTTCATTCATAACTTTCTCCCATTCATTTTATTCATCACAATACTATATAATAATTTATTTTATTTAAACATTTTATTTAAGACCATGGAGCTACACATAATTAAACTCTATGCTTAAAACTTCATCGAAAAAAATCGTCCTTCTCTTTATAAAATCAATTAATATTTCATTCATATCAGCCATGCAGACTCCATGGACTAAATTATTTTGTGTTAAAAAAATACAGGAATTCTAATACAACTCATTCTACATATTTTTCTGTTTACATTTTACATAGGTGAAAAATAGGCTTAATTGTAGAAATAATAAAATTTAGATGAGCATTTAAACTGAAATATATTGCCATTGCGTTGTTTCAGTATGTAGATGCACAGAATTTAAGCAAAAATAAAGTAGTTTTAGGACGGATACAACACTCAATATGAATTAAAAAGAACTTAAAAAAATCACGATTTTGAAACAAGATGGATGCCATATATCATTTTGAAGTGGGTCATGTGATCGTTTCATATCATGGTCACGTGATCGTTTCATATAAGATGTGTAATTATTATTTTAATTTTTATTTAAAAAACTACTGAATATATTTCGCTGAATTTTTTTTTTATATATCTTATGGAACAATTTGAATATTACCTAAAATTGTCGAAGCAATTTGTGAATTTTAAATCCGCCTAAAAAATGTTTGAAAAATTAGGTCTCATACTTCTCAATGTATTTCATTTTTTCAACTCGGGTTCAATTCTCATTCAAATTTGATTATTTCTACAACTAAGCCTATTTTTCACCTATGTAAAATGTAAACAGCAAAATATATATAATGAGTTGTATTAGAATTCCTGTATTTTTTTAACACAAAATAATTTAGTCCATGGAGTCTGCATGGCTGATATGAGTGAAATATTAATTGATTTCATAAAGAGAAGGACGATTTTTTTCGATGAAGTTTCAAGCATAGAGTTTAATTTTTTGTAGCTCCATGGTCTTAAACAAAATGTTTAAATAAAATAAATTATTATAGTATTGTGATGAATGAAATGAATGGGAGAAAGTTATGAATGAAACCCTGTTTTTATAGAGAGATCCAGGCGTGTTATTTTTTCTATGCCGTCATTTGAATTAATTTCAGTTGTTTTCGATGAAGTTTTCAAATATAATAAATGATCCTAGGATTATGATAATTCTAAAACTATTACCGAGGAATGTATAACATTTTAGAGATGTTTAAACCAGACAATTATATTTCAATGCCGTCATTTGAATGAAGTTCATTTTTTTCGATGAAGTTTTAAGTTTTCAAATATAATAAATTAATGCAGTATTGTGATAAGTTTCAAAATATTACCGAGGAATGAATTTATCGCCTTTTAAAGATGTTTAAATAAAATTTCATTGAAGTTGGAAAGTGTTTCATAATCATTGCTTTAAGCATGATTGATCTTTCTTGTTTATCTGAAGCAAACCTTAGTTCGTTTGTCACAGTTGATGCTTGATGGGACGGGAGAGCTCAGTGGTGAATTCACGGACATTAGACTCAGAGCACCCGAGTTTGAGTCCTAGCTTTGTCCAAAATGCCCCGTGTTTACGCTGACAACGGTCACGTTCAATATGTGTTTCTGAATGTCCTTCCGAGAGGTCGGTGATATGGGAAGGAGTGTGCGGTTCCTGTGGGTGTCGACCCCCATTGGGTTTCAGTCTGAATTACGTGGCGCTGTCTCGACCATTCAGATACCTTATGCACCTTCTGGTGGGTTGGACGGTCTGGGTCGAAAAAAATAAAGTTGACACTTAATGATATTGCGAAAATCAATGAAAGCACACAAACTTTGTTTCGATTATTGTTACACGCATGCTATTATCATGCAATATGTCGAATTCGCCCATTTTTCAATACCAGCTGTTTTTCGATTTAGGCTTAGCATTTGACGGATAAATCTCGCAAATAATTTGCAGAAGTGCACTGCCTCTCTGAATATGACAGAGGGAAATGAAGGAAAATATATATCTTTCACTTTCCTAATCCTGAAATTCAGAGCGAAATATCGCTCCTTTTTATTTTTAAGCCTCCAACAAATCGTGACAAAGCCTTTGGTGAAAAGAAGATAGATGTTGTAGGTTTGATATAAATATAAATTTAAATTAACATTGATATTTCCAGAGAAACTGAAAAAATAAATGTACTCTGAATTTTTTTTTCTTAGAAAATGATATATCTTATCTTGTTAATGTCTCATTACAATTTCACATACATTTAATTTAAATGAATCTATTTTGTTCGATACGATTAAAAACGGTTAATTTTGATACGATTTTCGATACGATTAATTTTTGTTGTTAAATATCTTTGGCCCCGCGGGGTTTGGAGTAAATCATGTTACCGAAGTACGTAACGGAAGTATGTAACGGAACTATGTAATTGGAAGTCACATCATATTTTTACGAATAAGTAACAGAAAATCATTGTTATAATTTGAAGGTCCAGTTCTTTGGCGTGTCTTTGGTGACAAAATAATAAGTTAAACTTGGCGGCGAATTTAGTGAAATATCATCAACTTGGCGATATAGGTGTAAAATTTTTTTGAATTTTATTGAGTGATTAAGAACTTCACTCGTTAAGTACTTCGTTTTAGAATTTTTTCACAGAGAGTATAGAGAGGGGCGCGGTAGCCCATTGGTTAGCGCGCTGGAGTTGTACTCGGTAGGCCCGGGTTCGATTCCAGCCACTGCCAAAACTGCCGCCGTGTTCATGCGGAGTACGATCACGTTAAACATGTGGGTCCGAAAGTCCTTCCGAGAGGTTGGTGGTAGGGGAAGGAGGGTACGGTCCCTGTGGATGCCTCCCCCACTGGGTTCCGGTCTAAATTGGGTGGCACTTCCCGACCGTCCAAACAGTTACCTTACACCTTTCTGGTAGGTCGGACGGTCTGGGTTTCAACAACAACAACAGAGAGTATAGAAGCTCGTTATGGTTCAGACGGGTTATTGATGAAGAGTAAAAGTATATACCAAACAAAATGCAAAACCATTGTTGCAATTTGAAGGTCCAAGTCACTTAATTTTGGAGTCAAATTTGGCTATATTGGCGACGAAGCTGGCAAAACATCGCTAACTTGACGACTTTTCACGAGTTTTGGAAACTTTTTGTTTATTTGCCAGGAGCTTCCCTATTTATGTGCTTTTTCCAGAACATTCCATAAAGGATATATAAGATCGCCTTCATTCATTTAGATTGTTGACTATATGCGAGTAAAAATGAATTTACAAAATAGAAAGAAAATTAAAAATCCAAATATTAGCGAAAGTATTTCCTAGGTTCCTCGTACTATTCTCACACGACACACACATCAACCTTTTGCCGTTCGGAATATGCCAAAGGAGTAATATTTGACCTCAAACTATAACGAGTAACATGATTATTCCCATTTTTTTATAACGATACATCATTACGAACGAAGAATTTATGCATATGTTAAATACTCACTCTTTTCATTCCATAGTATAGAATAATTAATACATCACGAAAATTGTTAAATTCGAAGTTTTTACTTAAATGCACATTTTAAGACTTGATGAAAAATTTTAAAACATTTTCTAAAATTGTGTCCTTTTCCGTGTGTGTACGTATGAGACATTGAGATGTGAACATAATAATTCAACAATAAATGCCGATATAGAAAAGATATTTTAAAAACATAAAGGCTAAATAAGGACCTACATAGTATTTTTTGGGTAAAACAAGCATTATTGGTATGGAACGCCAAGCGACAGTAATATTTTGAACTAGGTCATTATCGTAAATATAATCGCGATAGATATTTAAATGCCATAAAACTAAAAGCATTTGCCCTAATGAGATTAGCAAGTTAGGGACAGGAAGAGCTTATAGATTTGGAGCGACTTATGGAGAAGAAGAAAAGTGCTCCAGGTGTGTCAATAGAAACTGAACAAGACCTCATCATTTACTGTACCTTATAAACTATATAAGGAATTGCACTATCATTCCAAATTTTAAAGGTTTTTTGAAAATCTCGCCACCACGTGGTCCAACCAATCATGGCATTATGGCATTACATGTCTCTTAATGAACAATAACAGTTTAAATAAGTTGGTATCACGCCTGATTTTAAATACATAAGATTAAGCACACAACTTTGATAGAAGGTATTTTATTACACTTCTTATAAGATGTATAAAATGGGAAAGGCCAGAGCGCTTTCGAACGTTAATACGTTCTTCTTCAGTGGCTACATGGAAAGTAAAAATGATCGTTCATATAGACCACTAAAGATCACAAATTTGCATAAATACAATTGGTAAATGAACATTCGATTATCTAAAGAAAAATACACATAAAACATAAAATATTTTTTAACGGATTCAAAAACGAGTATATCTCAAGAAAAGTACAATTCGAAATACTATTTTATTACAGGAATGCAAATTCAGAAAGGACAGTCAATCTCAATCCCCATGAGGATGACGTCAAATATAACTATGAAGAGACTTGGATTGCATAGAGTCCAGAATGAGTCGCCAAGCATAACTTAAAATTTGAACGGGGTCAAAATTATAAATCGATGCACGGTAGATATATAATAAAAAGGGATTCAAAAAGGAGAATATTACGTGGGTTATTACAACGCATTAAAGGGAAAGTTTTTTCAAACATAGACAGACAATTATTATTAACAACATAATGCGCAAGGTCGGCAGAAAATTTACCACCTTTGGCATCCCGAGCGTGTTCTGCTAAACGGATGCCAACATTATGTTTGGTACTGCCAATATAAAATTTATAGTCACCATCGGTAGACAACTGGGGAACCACATACACCCCAGCCTAGCTTTTAAGGTCATCCATATCCCCAAGTTTATCAGAACGAATACGGTTAAATAAAGTAGTAATAGTAGAGTGAACAGGCCTGAAACCAAATTCATGACAGAACTGAATAAAGGGACGGAAAATCTTAGGATGGTACGGAAAACTAGATTTAGAAGTTAAACGAACTTTTAAAGCAACAAGTTTAGTAACAATTTGACTAAATTTACAGTGAACATGGACGAAAATCTTATATATAAACTCAAAAAAATAGGCAGCCTCATGGTCAAGATTAAAAATAAAATTAATTCCATCACTCAAATCAGAGATAGAAGAATAAACATTAAATGCGCGATTAAAATAAGCGTTAAAAGAAGTGTTTTTAGAGGAAATAGGATAGTAAGAATTAGCGGGTATACAGGAATTAGTAAAAGAGGGTTTACGGAAAACAGAAGTGTAAAAACCAACAGCAGGACGGGTAACCAGAACATCAAGGAAAGGCAAGGGACAATTGGATTCATGCTCAACAGTAAAATTAATCAAAGAGTAAAAATCATTAATCTAAGACAAAAGAAGAAAGATATTATTTAAATCACTATCCCAAATAATAAAAACATCATCCACGTAACGGCACCAAAGAATGGGTGGGATCGGCAAAAAAGGCAATATCTCATTCTTGAGCTCCTGCAAAACCGCTTCGGCCAAAATACTAGATAATGGGCTACCCATAGGTGCACCACAAGTTTGCAAGTAAATAGCATCGCGGAAGCGCTTGGGGATATGAATGAATTTAAAAGCTATGCTGGGATGTATGTAGTTCTCCTGTTGTCTACCGATGGTGACTATAAATTTTATATTGACAGTACCAAATGCTGGCATCCGTTTAGCAGAACACGCTCGATGATGTCAAAGGTGGTAAACTTTTTACGGCCCTTTCGCATTATATTGTTAATGATAATTTTCTTCCTACGTTTGAAAAAACTTTCCCTGTAATGCGTTGTAATAATCCCCGTAATATTCTCGGACTCCAGTATCCCAGTAATAGCGGACTCCAGATTTAATTTGGATTTGAATACATTTCATTTTATATAAAACTTTTAATTTCAGTTTTGATTTATTTATTTGCATCATAAGAAGTATATTTGAAGGCTAACATATTGAATACATTGTTCGTCCATTTGTAGAGATTGATTCTAAAATGCTTGGACAGAACATTAGAGGTATTTTGAAAACATGGTATTTATGTGACATTTCCGTTGCAATAACGATATTTAAAGCTTTCAAGAGCTTTAATTTAACACAGCAGAAATTGCAACACGCAAAGGGGATTATCAATTACAAAGTTTATTACCATTTTATATAATACTATTGCCTAGACATAAATTTAGGTCTGTTAAATAAACTACTATGAGAGGCAGCATATAAAGTTTGAATAAAAATATCAAGAGACAAAATAAACCAAAATAAGACAAAATTTAATATTACAGTCAACTAATCAAAACTCAAAATTTTAAAGAGAACAGCAATTTTAAACCAGAAGAAAATTTAAAAGAAATGAAGTGAACATGTTTGGAATATACGAATTTGGCAATAATTTAACAAGAAAGATCAATCATGCACAAAGCATCGATTATGAAACACTTTACAGATGCAATGCAATCTTTAAAATGAAATACATTCAGCGGTGATATTTTTTAGATTATCACAATACTACAATATATTTTTTTACTTAAAAACATAAAACTATGGATGTAAAAGTACTTTCTAACACCATGCTTAAAACTTCATCGAAAAAAAGCAATGCTATAGAATCGTCTGCTTCTCTATGGTAAAATCACTGGATATTTCATTCATATCAGCTATATTTCAGACTACAGAGCTAAATAATTTTGCGTTAAAGAAATTCAGCAATTCTTATACAACTCATCTTACAGTTCAGTGTATTTACATTCTCCATACGTGAAAATTAGGCTTCGTTGCAGAAATATACAAAGTTTGGTGATCATTTAAACTAAAAACTATTGTAATTGCGTTGGCACAGTATATAGTTGCACAGAAAAAAAATTTTAATTTAAAGCGGTTTTAGGACGGATGCAACACTAAATAAAAATTAAAAATAACTTTATAAAACACAATTTGGACACAAGAGGATGCCATATTTAATTTTGAAGTGTGTTACGTGATCTCTTCATGTAACATGGGTGCAATTAATATTTTATTTTGTATCTAAAAACTACCAAACATATTTTGCTGAATTCTTTTTTATATATTTTATGGGATAATTTGAATATATCCTAAAATTTTGGGAGCAATTTGTGAAATTTAAATTTGTTTAAGAAATGTTTGAAATCTTAGGTCCTATAGGGTTCAATGTATTTCATTTTTTCAAACTAGGTTCAATCCAAACCTAATTGGATGATATTATTCATTTACATTTCCATATGTTCCATAGACCGTCTCAACAACATACTAAAATTTCATTTTTACGACAGTTATCGTGCAAAAAGACAGACAGAGAGCATTAATGATCAAATTCATAAACACTTTTCAACTATGTTGTAACGTGCTAAAAATTCACGATTCTGAAATATTTAAGAAGCTGAAAATAAAATGAAAATGCAAAATTGTGATAAATCAACGAATTTTTAACCGACAATAACAAATTTAGAATTAAAATCAAAGGCAAAAAAAAGGGGAATAAATGGAACCACAAATTATCCAATTTAAATAAATTTTAATTGCTAATACATAAAAAGAACGAACTTTTGGCGTTTGGAACACAAAAAAACTTATGGAATAGAATGCATTTGGAAAAAACTAAATTTAAGAAGAGAGATGAACAAACATAAATAAGTTCTCTGAACCCGTTTGCACTACTAAACAAACTTATTAAAATTATTAAATAACAAGAAAGATCAATCATGCATAAAGCATTGATTATGAAACACTTTCCAAATGCAATGCAATTTTATTTAAACATCTTTAAAAGGCGATAAATTCAGCGGTAATATTTTTTTTAAATTATCACAGTACTACAATAATTTATTATATTTGAAAACTATTATCAAATGACGTCAAATTATTATATTCAAATGACGTCATTGAAATATAAATTGCCTGTCTCGCTATGAAAAATATATTACAAAAATTAGAAAATATTTTAACATAATTTAATATGTAGTTTAAATGCAAGACACTGCAATATGCTTTGTAAGATGTGCTTGTTTCAAATGACTAAATTTATTGATTTATTTATCATGGCAGGCAGTTTCTGATTTACAAGACCTTTATTTGGTGTATAAGATATTTTTGAAAAATTATATATTGGTATTATGACATAATACAACATTTGAAAATAGAAATGTTATCCAATATTTAAGAGGACAAATTTGACGTTAAATCATATGCAATAAGTTTGTCAATTTGAAAAAATGCACTCTCAGCTATATAGTCTCTCGTACGTTCTAAATGATAAAAACGTTCTAAATGATGAATTATGCAAGCATTTTCTGGCTATAAAAGTTGAAAGAAAGTCTGTTGTATTTTGGCGTACTCCAATCTTGTGTGTTACTTATCTTTTTGGATCAGGTGGACGGTTTTTTATCCTGCTAGCTGATTGGTTTTCACTTATTTCAGGTTTCTTAAACCAAGTTGCTTAAATTTGCCTTTTTCTTCACACAAAGCATATTTTACTTATTTATTTAAATCCTATTTCATGTCAGTTTTAATATGGACTTCAGAATGTTTAGTGGATTATTGATAAATACAAAGATTGCGGGTTTTTGATAAGAAATAATAATAAATATATCATTTATTTTCTAAATATTTCCTTTAAAAAGGATTTTTTTTATATTTTGAAAACGTTTTTAAATGTAGAAAAATATCGAGTATAGTAAAGCAATCCAATATCCTTATTTTTAACTGTCACAGTTTGTTTCACTTTGATATTTTTTGATAAATTGCATAAAACAAAACATTCAAACAAGACCCGTCAAAATAGTTTTAAAATTTGTTTCATCCAAAAGTGCCTTTTAATGCCTTGTTGGTTGCAAGAAATACTTTTTTAAATTATGAAGAGCTTTTTACAAAGCTAAAGCGATATTTCAAGGAATCATGTAACATCACTTTATAATACTTATTTCTTGAAGAATTTATTTCTTCGGCCAAGTTTGTCAAAAGGGAAGATAAATAAATAGTTCGTATGATTATTTTCAGGACGCTTTAAAGTAAGGATTTTGGTTCTTTAAATCAATTTAAGATATTGCACATATTTATACTGTAAATATATTTTATAATCTATTAATTTTACGTTTCATTTATTGTCTTTCAAAGGAAACATAGAAAATAATCGACGTGATATCTTTAGAACAGGATGTGCCTCTTAGTGAGAACTCTACTACAAGAATTTAAACCTGATTCCATATCAGGTATCATCTAAGCTTTATTCACAGTCAATTCTGCAAATAGGAAAGAAAGAAAAAGACAACTTTTAAAAAGAAAGTGGAAAGGAACTAGAAAACTAGAAGATGAAAACCTCAGGAAATTCCGCTATCCTTCAACGAACTTAATGTTGAATCCATGTCACTCATCTACATTCTTATTTTAGCCGATTTTGAGAAAGAGATGTTTCAGGAAAATGACTATTTTAAAACCGGAATTCAGAAATGGAAATCCTAGTGAATCCTACTAGGTCTTTTGGAATTAGATGGTGACCATATTAGTAATCTAAATTCAATTTATTAAAATCAATTCTGAAACATTGATGCTCCAAAGACAGTTTTTGAACCAGAAGCGGAAATCCTTAGTGGATTCCTATTCCTCGGGAATTTAATGCTGAATCCATATCAGCCATCATATAAGCTCTACCTATCACCGATCCTGATAAAATAGATATTTTGACGGAAAATGCAAGTTTTTGAGTCGGAAGTGACGCATCTACAACCGAAAGTAGAATTCCTTTGTGAGTCTACCAACTCCTACCCAGAATTTGATGCTGTATTCAGATTAGTCATTATCAACTTTCTATCTACAGATAATCCTGTGAAATAGATGTTTCAATAAAAAATGTTGATATGGTTGTGGAAAAGGAATAAAAATGGAGATTCGTTTTGAACCGTTCTACTTAGTACAGGATTTGATGCTGAATGCATATCATCATCTATGATTTATTTATAGCCGATCGATGTCCGACACGCATACTAACTTATGCAACCATTGTATTATATAAATAAAACACACTACATAATTTAAAAACATCATATAACATCAAAATCTGAATAAAACATTTTTTATTTACAATTGTACAAGGATCGAAAACAAGATCCATTTTCTTTGAAGTGATAGTATAAAAATTTAAAAGTACGGCCAGATCTGCGAGAGTTAAATACCGAATTAGAACGTTGTGTGTGTAGTCAATCGCCATGTTACACATTGGCAATTTTTTACGCCGAGATTAGCAAAAACATCAATCGATAATCATATCCATTGATATACAAGGAGCGAATTTCCTGATCTGTTTCTTCATCTCAGAGGAATCACATTTTGCATTCAATGACTCATCTTGTTCTTTTGACCTTTACAGTTTTAGCCTTTCATCGGAAAAAAATATCCACAAATCTCTCGCCTTTCTCATAGTCTTGGACGGATGAGGGCTCACTCTCTCTCCTTGTGTTCGACGGTTCGTGTGCTCTCTTGACAACTATATTCATTCGCTGCTTTCATCTGGTGCGTTAGCAGTACTCCTAGTGAAGATCACCTGAATTAAACTTTGGTTGATGCAATTTTCAGTCCCCTGTGTTTCCTCCAATGTCTTAAATGTAGAGGGTTGTACCCATCATTTGTCACAGTTAATCCGTAAATTGACGTCTATGTGTCTTTCTCACATAGGACACATACTTGTCTGCCTGTACAAGTTTATTACCTATTTCGGCCATGTATGGAATGGTAATTCTTTTAATGTTTGAATTGACTTGAATGCCTGCCTATTCGTCGCCTAACATTCCTCCCTCAGCTTAGGTACAAAATGACAGTCATTTCTACCAGTAAAAATTCGGTTGCAATCATCAAGCTGTACACTTCAAGTATCCAGATACACGCTAAGTTCATTTCCAGTATAACTGTCCATGTAATGGAACTGGTACTGATCATAAGGTATGCCTTGCCGAAATTTTATCCTAACTTACATCCATATTATAATGTGCATCCGCAGTATACCAACATTTCAACTCAGGATAAATATTTAATTTACATTTATACACACTACTTACAGATGAAATCTCTAATTACAGATAACATTTTTACGTTCTATGAATCATTTTATCTAAATGAAATGCACTTTTGTAAATATATTCCAACACCTTTGAATATTAAGTGATAATGAAACATATTACACATCTGTTCTGTCTTATTGCATTACATACTTACCTTTAGATCTTACTTAAATTATCACAACATTATGACCCCAATTCCTATAAACCCTCCTATTTTTTGCAATGTCTATAACTTTCCTCTTCAAAATTGGCGATTAACTCTCTTTCTCTATTAAATCCCTTCTTGCTTTTTTCCACCAAAACCGTCCTTCCTTTCACTGAAGACGAACTAAAATGACACTCTCACCCGTGCCGGCCGTCCAAACAGCTGTTTATGTCTTGGGACGAGTCGGGCGGTCTGGGTCCTCCACTCTCACCCATGTAGGACATTAGCGTGGATTAGCCTGGAAATTATACACCTATGGCATAACTATTTTAACATGTTGAAAATAACTGCGTGAATTTTAATTGTATGCACTATTTGCGTGCCAAAATGTATTAGTTTTTCAGAATAGGATAGTTTTTGTTGCAAAATAAATGTATTCGTTGGTCACTGAACCTTTATCAGCAACAAAAACTAAGCGCGTGCGATTCATGATTAACTTAGCTTGTAATAGATTTTAAATCAATCTTTTGGAAGTGGAATGCCGTATAACAGTTAACTATTTCTTTTTTTCACAATTCAGAAAAGTCATCGAGGAGATTAAGAATAATATTTGTCCGATTTTTGCACAAATTAGTTATTTGCATATTATAGCTTTGCGGTATATAGTAATAATTTTGTATATCTTATAATTTAATTTATAGATTTTTCCTTTTATGCATTCTATAATTTTAGATGCATTGATTCTCATTTTACTTACTTATTTATTCATGTATTTATTTATTTATTCGCACTTAGCTCATGCCTGTTGTTCTTAAGGTTTTATCACCTGTACGTTTATACGGAAATATACCTCGAAAGAAATATTTATAATGGGCCGCTCGATATTACGAAAGATGCACGAATATGGGCGTAATTTACAACAATATCAGAATTATCTTTCATTACAAATATATTATAAACACAGATGAAACAAAACTTAATCTACACTAATAATACACAACAATAAAACACAAAGTGTGTGTACAAATTTTCTGGAAGTGCAATAAATCTAAATTATATACAGTAATTTACCCGTTATTTACATAAACATATTCGTATTCTATTAAATCCTGTGTTTTTAACACTTTACAGCAAAGTTGAATAGTTTTTATGACTTTGTTTATTCTGTCTGTCTGTCTGTCTGCTCGTTAGCACGGTAACTGCCGTAAACATGACTTAATCAAAATGAAATTTTAGTATGTTGTTCAGACGATCAGTAGGACCTATGGGAATATAAATGAAGAATATCACCCAATTAGTTTTGGATTGAACCGGGGTTGAAAAAATGTAATACATTGAACCCTAAGAGACCTAATTTTTCAAACATTTTTTAAGCAAATTTGAAATTCACAAATTGCTTCGAAAATTTTAGGTAATATTCAAATTGTTCCATAAAATATATAAAAAAAAATTCAGCGCAATATATTCAGTAGTTTATTAAATAAAAATTAAAATATT
The DNA here is from genome assembly GCA_951213105.1 of Amaurobius ferox. NCBI lineage: Eukaryota > Metazoa > Arthropoda > Arachnida > Araneae > Amaurobiidae > Amaurobius > Amaurobius ferox. Next base: position 19,065,038 of record OX578145.1, on the reverse strand, counting down.
AATTACACCTCATATGAAGCGATCACGTGACCATGATATGAAAAGATCACATGACCCACTTCAAAATGATATATGGCATCCATCTTGTCTCAAAATCGTGATTTTTAAGTTCTTTTTAATTCATATTGAGTGTTGTATCTGTCCTAAAACCACTTTATTTATGCTTAAATTCTGTGCTTCTACATACTGAAACAAAGCAATTACAATATATTTGAGTTTAAATGATCATCCAAATTTGATTATTTCTACAATGAAGCCTATTTTTCACTTATGTAAAATGTAAACAACGAAATATGTAAAATGAGTTGTATTAGAATTGCTGTATTTCTTTAACACAAAATTATTTAGCCCATGGAGTCTGCATATCTGATATGAATGAAATATTCACTGATTTTACAAAGAGAAGGACTATTTTTTTCGATGAAGTTTTAAGCATAGAGTTTAATTACTTGTAGCTCCATGGTCTTAATTTTTAAATAAAATAAATTATTATAGTATTGTGATGAGTGAAATGAATGGGAAAATGTAATGAATGAAATGCTGTTTTTATAGAGAGATCCAGACGTGTTATTTTTTCTATGACATCATTTGAATGAATTTCAAATGTTTTCGATGAAGTTTTCAAATATAATAAATTATCGTAGTATTATGATAGTTTTAAAAATATTACCGTAGAATGTATCGCATTTTAGAGATATTTAAACCAGACAATTTATATTTCAATGCCGTCATTTGAATAAAGTTCATTTTTTTCGATGAAGGTTTAAGTTTTCAAATATAATAAATGATTGTAGTACTGTGATAAGTTTTAAAATATTACCGAGGAATGTATTGCGTTTTAGACTTGTTTAAATAAAATTGCATTGAAGTTGAAAAGTGTTTCATAATCAATGCTTTAAGCATGATTGATCTTTCTTGTTGATCTTTATATTTATTTTCGTTTTCGCAAACAATAATATTGCAATTTAGCTCGCTTTGTCACGGTATTAGTAATGTATTTATTGCTTTTATCTTCCTTTGGCTGTAGTAATTTCTTTTCTCCTGTCGGGTGTTACCCATAACTTATTTTCATGTACCATTCTTGTAGATTACATTGGTTCTTCTACACTGCGGATAACGCAATTGTCTGCATATGGGTTCCGTGGTAATGCTCACGATTGGCTTATATTTTGTTTAAATAATTGTAAGCAATTGACAATAATTTTATTTAAATGATAGTAAGCAATTGGTACTAATTATGTAAATTCCTGCTTCTATAAACTCTACTGTCCCAATTGGGTTCAATTTACGGAACTCTCTAATTTTCCCTGCATATTAATGATCTGTGTAATTTGAATCTAAATGGCCATTTAAACTCTTTTGCTGATGGCACTGCTTTGATGAATTTTGAAAATGATTATAGTTATTAACTACGCAATATGAATGATAACATAAAGCACTTTAATATGCAGTTTTCAGTTAATAAATTAAATAATGTTTCTAAAACTAATTATACACTCTAAGATAAAAAAAAATGACGCACAAAGAAAGAATTATCCAAATGAGACTAAATTCAGTACGTGTTATCTGGATGTACAGAAAAAGAAATGATTAGAATTTCAGAAAAATTGGATGATTTATTGCACTGAAAGATTTACACAAAGTGAACACGTCAATATGGCGTTGGTCCACCTCTGGCTTTGATACAAGCTATTACCCGACTTGGCATTGATGAATAAAGTTGCCGGATGATGTTCTGAGGTATGTGATTCCAAATGACCACCAATTGACGAGCTGATTCGTCTACATTCTGGGATGGTCACAGACGACGCTCCATTTCAGTCCAAATGTGCTCAATGGCGAGAGATATGTGGATCTGGCTGGCAAAGGAAGTGTGCCGTACGTACGCAGATAATCAATAGAGAGGCATACCGTGTGTAGCCTGGCATTTTCTTGCTGTAAAATTAGCTTGGGGTGTCGCAAAAGGAATGGCAATACAACTGGTCGTAAAATGTCGACAACAAATCGCTGTGCTGTGATAGTGCCACGGAGGACTACCAAAGGGGTCCTGCTATCAAACAAAATGGCTCGCCAGACCATAATTCCCTGTTGTCAGGCCGTGTGGCGTGTGAAAGTAAAAGCAGGATCCTGACGATGCCTGGGCTGTTTTCAGAAACTTTTGCGCTGGTCGTCGTGACTCGGTTCGAAACAGGACTCATCACTAAAGTCAAATCGTTCCCAATCGAAACAATTCCACATTATTCCACTGACCCGGTGCCATTGCAATCGACTTTTGACTGTATATACTGGTCAGCGGTAGGTGGCGTAATGAGCGCCGCGAGTATAGATTCTGCTCCAATAGTCTTCATTAATGCTTCCGGGTGGTCACTTCCGTGTTTGTCACACGTTGAATGGCTGATAATGACGAATCTCATGAAGTCACAGCTGCTCTGGCAATCGCTCTATCTTCCCTTTCTAATTGCTACATCACTTCTACCCAAATGCCGAGCTATTCCTTGGTGTGCCCATTAAGCCTTATGCAGTCCGACTGCAAGCCCTTTTTCAAACTCCTTCATATGCTCGTAGTGGCCGCGAATTCGTCGGCGAGTCATTGTTACAATCAAGGTATGTAAACGCAATCGAAATCCACTGCACGTTTTGCTCCTGATCACGAGGTTCGCTTCTTATATACACTACCATGGTGCTCAGTTTCAATGCGCTGTAGTTCCGACTATTCATTTGTTGGCTGCGAATTTTTGATCATTTGAATATTTGGTTGAAATGCCTTTTGCATGTAAAGTTCCATTACTAACGGATTATTTTGAGGGATGCGTCGATTTTTGTCTTAGTGTATATTGTACATGCCAATATATAAGTAATTATGTGTTGTTTTACTAATGCACTATTAGCATATCTTTAGACACTAGATATTATTTGCCTACTTGTTCGACACAAAATCCCTGTTTTCGTCCGATAATTGATCATGTTAAGAGCTATAGATATTTGGGTGTGTATGTTCTTTATAATCTCATATGACGTTATACTCTGGCTCCATGTTGTGGCCAAACTACTTTATGTTGTAGTTAATTTTTATCATCTTAGGTCAACTGTACCACAGTCATTTTCAAAAATTTTATACAACTCATTTGTATTACTCTATTTCTAGTATGGAATACTTACTTGGGGTGGTGATTATTTTCTTAATCTGCGTCCCTTGATTAAAATTTATTCCACGCTGCATCAAATGATTTTATATAATAGTAATGCTGAAGCTCTTACTGATTTGAGGGAACGCTTTAACATTTTAACTTATCATCGACTCATTCAAACGTATTTTCCATTGCATTTTCTTCTTATTTAAGAACTCCCGACTACTTATAAGTCAATGGCAACATCAGACCCACTAGTTCTGACTACTCGTTCTTATGCTATTCCGAAATTTAGTCATGAAATTTTGCATAGGAACTTCTTGTCGTTAGCCCGTAATATTTTAAATATTTTACTTATTGAGCTTAAGTCTGAAAACTAAACTCACTGTTTAGTTTAAGTTGAAATATTATTTTCATTCATATTACGGAAGCCCTCACAGCAAAGATCGTCACATGTGTGACAGTGGCGTTGTAATCACATGACACCCGGGCTACAATGTGACATCATATTTGTGACTTCTATGCGACGTTACGTATTAGTAACTTTGTAACTTCATTGTGACTATATTCTGTAACGTTCCCACAATTTAATTTACACGTAACAATGTGACGACATTTCAATGGCAATTGCAATGTGACATCACAAACAAGTTAATATGCAACGTCACAAACGACCATGAAAATAACCAAAATGACTTCGCTGTGACCTCAATATGACATTGCCGTTACGTCCTGTGACGTCCCAAAGTCATAGTGTGACGTAAATGTTACGTCACTGTGAAAAAAATGCTGTTAGGGTGTATTTTATCGTTTTTCTAAGTAGTATATATTCGTAAATCCTCGTATTGCCTATGTTGCCTAGCTCTCCTTTTTAGCTTGGTTTAGCGACCTGAATGGACTTGGTAGTTCCTAGGCCGCATTGTAACAAATTGTTTGTGTTATGTGTTTAAGTTGTCTTATATGTGTTTTGTTGTGTTATGTATTTATATGTGTTGTTCTGTATGTTATTGTACTTGTTTGTATGGTCTTGTTTGTTGTATTAATTAATTTCATTTGTGTGGGCGAATATATGGCTACGATGCGACCGCTCAACTTAAATTGTGGACAATGTCGAGTACATTTTCTAGTACTAAATACAGAACCAGAACGTCATTTGTATGAAACCTTACAGTCTGAAAATTACGGTCCATCAGCCTGTCTATCCGAACTTCACTAAGTTCGAAACTGGGTCAGCAATAGTGTTTTCCAAGCTGCAAACATAATTAAAAACCTTAAATGCCTTTTTTTCTTTTTTGGTGTATTGTTCCAAACCTGGAAATATCCAAAACTATTCAGAAGAATAAATATTAAGAAATAGTATTTATTTTAAAGTAAAATTTCAAATACCTTATGTGTTTTTAATTTTCCAGTTAAATATATGGTATCATGTACTCTACAAAATAAGGGACAAAACTAAATTAAATCTAGCAAACAAAATGTCGTGTTTATTCTTTTCATCATTGTAATTATTCAATAGTGTGTTTAGTACCTAAATTTTGCAACAACATACACTCGAAATTAATGGTCCAAATCAAGTTAAAACTCTGAGTAATATGTTTTGTTGGAACAGACTAAAATTGCCCCATCTTGAGAAGTAATAATTTCCATACTCAGTTTTATGTACCACTCTTTTTACAAAATAATATTTTCATAAATTTTTTCTTAAAAAGATTGAGGAAATAGATATTTGTGAACATGTTTACCTTGAAATAATATTCTTAGCTCAAGTATCAGTAAGAAATAAGGATGATATTAAAATAAGATTCATAAAATATAAATCGAAAATAATATTTCATACCGAATAATATTGATTTAAATTGAGGTATGCACTGACTTAAAGTTATTTTCACATCATATTATCTGCCTCTGAAATGAAACTATAAATAAGTTTTCTTCATTCAAAATCCACATAATATAGGGTACATGGCAGGAGGAATATTTTTTACAAATTTTATTTTCATCCAGATAAAGGACACATGATATAAGTGAAAAATGTTTACTCGTATTCAGAGATGCACGAAACGTCTAGGTCTTTCAAAATACGAGAATTGGATTGACCCCGTTACAATACGTTATCTTTATGTATGTCACTATAAAATGTATTCAGCGTTGCGCGGGACTTATAGTAGGGATAAACTGCATTTATTCATCTAATAAAGATAGCAAAATTTTCATTTACGTAACTAAAACTGGTGCCATCCTTAAATTATCCCTACCCTCTACTTTAAAATGGATCCAATTTCATACGACTAAGCAAAAAGTAATTGATTAAAAAACAAAAAAATATTCAAATGAAAATCCTTCCTCTAGGAGAGAAGGTTTCTGTAGTTTTAAAGTGTATGCGCAGCCGCCGAAACGAAGGGAGAAATTATCGCCTGGGTTGAAACACTTGGGATCGGAAATTTTATAATTTTTATCAAAGCGAGAGCACTTGCAATTAATGAACTTATAGCTTCATAAAATTAATCTTTGTTTTGAAACTGTGTGTAATACCTAAAGGGGATACTGTTAAATTATAAAAATCAGAATCGCAGTCAATTTTTTATATCGCACTTTAAAAATTAGGGTTATCGTAAGTTTTCAACATACGCATAGTATATATATATATATATATATATATATATATATATATATATATATATATATATATATATATATATATATATATATATATATATATATATATATATATATATATCAGAAAAATATCTAAAAAATATGATACATAAAATATATAATCATAACACTGCATACTATTAAGGTGCAATGCCGCACTTTCGTGTTTAGCAGATATATAAAAGTAAATACAAAAACAGTTTGAAAAAAGAGGGGGGAAGGGGATGCATAAAGGAAGGGGGTAAATTGAATGGAAAGTACTTACAGGAACGACAGAAGAAAGGTCAGGGGGGATTGTGACCCCTCCGTCCCCGATTAAAGCGCTTTTACTCCAGGAAACACTCCCGGTGCCTCTGTCTTCCTGAAGCATCCCTCCCTCCGTATGATGGAATCAATGAAACATCTGGAAGTAATATGCTTTATATATATATATATATATATGTAAATATATACATATGTATATATATATATATATATATGAATATATATATATATATATGTATATATATATATATATATATATGAATATATATATATATATGTATATATATATATATATATATGAATATATATATATATATATGTATATATATATATATATATGAATATATATATATATATGTGAATATATATATATATATGTATATATATATATATATATGAATATATATATATATATGTATATATATATATATATATATGTATATATATATATATATGTATATATATATATATATATATGTATATATATATATATATATATATATATATATATATATATATATATATATATATATATATATATATATATATATATATATATATTCGTCTATTAATGGAATGACTCCATTCAAAGTTTCCTTGAAAGATAATTTTTCGCTTTTTCCGATGTTGTCAAGGTGAACACCACGTGATAATAGTTTCCGTCGCTAAGAAACCAATTTGTGTGAAAATTGCTCAAAATAGTTCTAAAGCATAAAATAATTAAAAAAAAATAATTCCGAGGTGCACCTGTGTACCGCGAACATTACATATGTATCGGATTTCATGAGCTAACAATGCTTAGAATTCTTGCTACAGACAGGTAGATAGACACACGCACACACGCACACATACACCGAATTCTCCCTATATTATGCAAAATACATTGCAGTGAAATTAAAAACAATTTATTTGCAAAATTTTCAGAGAAACAAAGATTGGTCACGCCATTGTTATTTTACTCCTGGCGTGAACATAAAAGAATAATCATATGCAAATTCTATCTTGGGCTTTTATAAACGTAAGAAACAATTCTGGTGTCTTACACGTATTTAAGTTTTTCTAAACAAGTATTTACTGCGTTAATTTAAATAATTTAATTTATGTTAAACTTTAATATGCGGAAGACAGTGAACAAAGCGCATTTATATGCTAAACATAGCAATACACTATTAAAAATAAAGAAATCAGATGTGGGCAGCACATGATTTTCCCTACAGACTCAATCTCCTTTTCCCTTTACTTCTTTAATAATTCATTAAGTTTAATTGTGCAAAGTAACTCGCATAATTATTTGGAAATACACCAAATTGGAAGTTATTATTCGTTTTCTTTTGGCGACTGAACTTATTTTCGAAGGTGGTGTTGCAAAAAATGCGAAGAAACTAAAATATCTCGAGAACAGCTAATCATAGAGTGATGGAATTGTTCTTATTTTTTTCATCGTCAGCAGTACTACAGTCATCAACACGTGAATTATAAAATTTTATGAAATTTGGTCAATTAGTCTTTGATTTAGAGTAGTTACAGACATTGCAAGAACCTGCCTTTTTTTGCGAAATGGCCAGCGAAAATCGTTAAAATCTAAAGCAAAAGAGTATGTATGCTCAAATGTATCAATGCTGATAAATGCTTATTTTATGCTTAATTTTTGACGATAAACATAATAAGATCAACCCTATTACTTTAGGACTAGCAGTTTTCGACATACTTAAGTTTTTCCGCATTTTTGATACTCCGATTCTTGAAAATACGCCCAGTAGCCAAATGCAGACGAAAACTTAACTAAAAGTGTAAATTCAGTGTCATTTCAAATAATTATGCATGTTATTTAGTGCCATTAAACTCAATTTAATGAATTATTCATGAAATAAAGATACAATGAATTTGAGTCTGTAGGGAGAGTCGTATTCTAATGTGAAAACCGTGTCTAATACATAAACCAATTTTCTTGTTTCAACTTCCACATAATATGCCGCATATGTAATCAGGTGAATATGTTTTTACGGATTTCATTTGCATCCAGATAAACAGACACACAGAAATTTATGAAAATATATTTACTCTTATACGGGAATGCACAAGACAGCTAGATGAATAACAAGAAAGATCAATCATGCTTAAAGCATTGATTATGAAACACTTTCCAACTTCAATGCAATTTTATTTAAACATGTCTAAAACGCAATACATTCCTCGGTAATATTCTAAAACTTATCACAATACTACATTAATTTATTATATTTGAAACCTTAAACCTTCATCGAAAAAAATTAACTTCATTCAAATGACGGCATTAAAGTATAAATTGCTTGGTTTAAACTTCTCTAAAATGTGATACATGCCTCGGTAATAATTTTAGAATTATCATAATACTACGATAATTTATTATATTTGAAAACTTCATCGAAAACAACTGAAATTGATTCAAATGACGTCATAAAAAATAACACGCCTGGCTTTCTCTATAAAAGCAACATTTCATTCATAAATAATTCCCCCATTCATGTCATTCATCACAATACTATAATAATTTATTTTATTTAAAAATTAAGACCATGGAGTTAGAAGTAAGTAAACTCTATGCGTAAAACTTCATCGAAAAATATCGTCCTTCTCTTTCTAAAATCAATGAATATTTCATTCATATCAGCTAAACAGACTCCATGGACTAAATGATTTTGTGTTAAAGAATTACAGCGATTCTAATACAACTCATTCTACATATTTTGCTGTTTACATTTTACATAGGTGAAAAATAGGCTTAATAGTAGAAATAATCAAATTTGGTTGAGCATTTAATCTGAAATATATTGTCATTGCGTTGTATCAGTATGTAGATGCACAGAATTTAGGCAAAAATAAAGTAGTTTTAGGATGGATACAACACTCAATATGAATTAAAACGAACTTTAAAAATCACGATTTTGACACAAGATGGATGCCATATATCATTTTGAAGTGGGTCATGTGATCGTTTCATATCATGGACACGTGATCGCTTCATATAAGAGGTGTTATTATTATTTTAATTTTTATTTAAAAAACTACTGAATATATTTCGCTGAATTTTTTATTATATATTTTATGGAACAATTTGAATATTGCCTAAAATTTTCGAAGCAATTTGTGAATTTTAAATCTGCTTAAAAAATACTTGAAAAATTAGGTCCCATAGGGCTCAATGTATTCTATTTTTTCAACCCGGGTTCAATCCAAAACTAATTGGGTGATATTATTCATTTATATTCCCATAGGTCCTATAGACCGTCTGAACAACATACTAAAATTTCATTTTGATTAAGTCATTTTTACGGCAGTTATCGTGCTAACGGACAGACAGACAGACAGACAGACAGACAGACAGACAGACAGAATGAACAAAGTCATAAACACTTTTCAACTTTGTTGTAAAGTGTTAAAAATTAAAGTGTTGAAATATTGACACCATCACAGTATTTAACTTCTTCACATTCTACTTAAAAAGTCATTGAAGAAGTCCCAGTCCATTGCTTTTTCACGTATCATGCAGCTTCTTCCCCTGCTCGTTACGCTTCGCCAACCCTGTAACTCGGGACGGAAGTTTCCTAATCGGTGATGCTTGCTTCATGAACTATCTCGAGTGAAAAAGAGTTTAAATCGAAAATCTGTTTATTTCATGTATCCCCCCTCTACAACTGCATTACATTTCATATTTTGTATGGCATAGTTTTTGTGGTACGAGATAGAGAAATTTGAGGGACGCCATTATACAGAAAAATATCTGATGTGGGCAACACATGACTTTCCTTATATAATGTAATGAATTTACTACTTTTACAGTAAAAAAATAGGTTTTTCTTATAGTAAATACTAATATTATTTCCAAGATATTGAATTTTCGACAATGAGTCGTCATTTTCATTGATTTAGCGTCATTTTTATCCATATGGCGAGATTTTCGTTAATTTGGCAACATTTCAAAAAGTCGCCAAGTTGGCGACATTCCACCAAATTTGTCGCCAAAATCTCGCCAAGCGTTATGGACGAAGAAATAAGTTGTTCTTACAGCAGATAAATGACTATTGGCGGTCAAATACAAAAGCATTACTCAAAGTATCTTTTTTCATGAATGGAACGAGCTAGATCCACGAGAATGATATCACCCAATTTATCGCATGGTATTACACATGAAAAGTGAACATGTTTCTCAATAGGAAATATTTTTTTTCATTTTATATGACTTTTTAATATTTTTTTTGAAAAGTGTGCAATATCAAGAGAACGGTTCATTTCAACTTTCTAAAATGTATGTCAATCGTTTTCTAATGAAAACTTACATAAGAAATGTTTATTTGCGTAACTTTATTAGTGGTTTTGATTTTTTGACGATTATGTTAAAATTTTATTCGAAAATTTTTGGGGGGGGGAGGGTTCTGAACATTCGATTACGTATAAAAACAATAGGCTTCCAGTGTTTACGGATTGTGATTATTGTACCAAATTTGGTTCGAATCGGTCCATTCGTTCGTCAGTTATCGTCTCCACAGTCTCACTGACCCCCCCCCCTTCCACACACACACACACTTTCACACACACACACACAGACATCACTTCAAAAATGTTTGCTTCGTGATCAGGGATGCTTGAAACGTGCTCTCCTGTCGAAAACTCGATTTCGAATTTTCGACCCCGTCACAATACTTTCCTTATACATTATGTGTATAAGGAAAGTAAAAACATTTTAACTTTAGAAGTTCATAAAAAGTAGAATAAATCATAAACCACATTGGAATTTTAAAAATGAGCTTTGCCTTGCATAAATTTATTGGTACATGCTTGCAAAAAGTCGGGGTATTGCTACGCGAACTCGCAGCTCAAATATTCTGCTTTTGATTTGACATTCAATATTTCTTAAACTGTAGTTTAAATAGAAAAACGGTTTATTTCAACGTATTTAATTAATATTTCTTTATAAAGGTACTACATTTTACATATTTGTATGCTAGAAATTTTGCCGAATGAGACGGAGAAAACTCAAGGAACGTTGCATTTGTCAAAAAGAGGTGGCTGCGTCAGCTAATTTTTTAAAATAGAGATAATAAAAAATATTTGATCAAATTAGCAGTGTATACAAATCACTGGATAAATAGAGCATTTGACTTCAACAAGTAGTTACATTTAACAAAAAAATTTAAGATACCGATATAGGGATCACTTGAAATATCCATGCTTTTTTTTCTGTTATTTGAAGATATGGAGAGTTTATTATTCGATATATATATCGATACTACATGTTGATAATTTCTTTCTGGATTGGAGTTCGAGATAGCTGTAACTACTCTTTTCCTCGTTTTGGTTTTGGTTTTTGGCAGTCAATTGTGCATTTTCTGGTGTTATGTGTTTATTTTCCCTCTCTTTTATAATGCAGTTTATTTCGCTTCTCACATCGGTTGACCCAACAAGCATCACACTTTCATAAAGATCTATCAATTATTTTGTGGATAAATATGGCGATAATATCGTGACTTAATTTCTATTAATAATATTTGTAACGTGATAGCATATTTTTCCTCAAATTAAATTAAAATAGAAATGTGGCATGGATAATTTATGAATTACGCGCAAAGAGCAAACATACACCATTGCTAACTTTGCTTTCCGTGATTGTAAATCATTTTTATCACGCAAAGATAATTCCAAAGTTATTATAGCAGTTTTTCTGTGTAAAAGTGCATGTAGTCGGAAAATTATCTGCTTTACAAAACGGCTATGTATTTATCTTCTGTATATACGGCGATGTATTTATTTCTGTAACTGCTTACTAATACTCATGCTCGAAATTCGTAGAATAATACCATTGGTACTGGATTGGAACTGGATAACCACATTTATATTTTAACGTCCATTGATAAGTTTAATAAAACTATGTTACTTATGAACCCTGTAGTCAGAAGATTACATATAAGAAAGAGCGTGCATATGTAGTCATACGTTCATCATATTTTGGTTAATAGATAAGTTTGTGGAATCTATCATTGTAGTTATGTGGGAAATTACGACTACATTTATATCTCAACGTCCATTAATGAGTTTGCTAAAACTATATTAACTAAACCCTGTTGTATAAAGTTACATATACGCAAGGACGTGCATATAGAGTCATGACTTCATCATTCGTTGGTGAATAAATACATTTTGTGCCTATCTTTGCAATTATGTGGGAAATTACAACCACAGTTATATCTCAACGTACATTAATAAGCATAACAAAACTATGTTTGTGAGTAATATACGAGTATATGCGTTTATTGCAAGTTGATGCTTTGAAGGAGAATGCTTCCAGGATATAATTTTATGTGTTACTTAATCGTGCAGGAAACATCATAAGACAATGTACATTGTATTATTGGATAAAATTGCCAAATGGAGCTAGAAAAATAGTTTAAAAATAATCTTGGTAGTAGAAATCATTGTATATGTATTTGGTGTTATACAAAGAGCAAGTTATCTAGTTTCCACTTAGCGCCATATGTGCAAACATTCCAAAATGTCACAGAACCAGAAAAATGCAATTTATAAAACGACTGTTTCAATAGTTTGACATTAACTGTATGGCGCTCGATATTGCAATATTGTTAACTTTTGCAATAGAGTTATGGTGGTTCAGAGGAATAAATACCCGAAACAAGTTGCATCAATATTAAATGTTAGCAATCAGCAAAGCATAAGTTAAAATGCAACCAATTGCAGCAAAGTAGACTTTTCTTGTAAAATCAAACAATCCCCAACTGGTGAACGTAAAAGCCGGTTCATTATTCAATCTTCTAAAAGTTGCTATCGCATTTAGTTCAGTTTCTTTTCTGTAAACTAGAGACATATCCAATATTTCCTTGTTCAATTTTTTTGACATTCGATCAAAATCAGTAATTCTCGAAGCAATCAACATAATTACCGTTATAGACATGAAAGAATACACCAACGCGCATATACGCATTAAATTCATCATATAATTTTCAGTGAAAGCATAGATCACGCCTGCTGTTATATACTTACACTATTATTAGCAAAACCAAGAAAGATGGGAAAAGACATTGCAGATTCCAAGTCTTCTAAAATGGAACAAATGCTTCTATAACTCTCAAAAATCGTAATAAAGTTTGTGGAAATATTTTTACATCTCATCATCGATTTGATCAATTTAACGTACTTTACAAAAATAACTTTCATTTGATAGCATAAGACAATATATAAGACTGCGAACGAGTATGGTAAAAAAATAGATAAATTATTAAATGTAGCAGTAAAAGCTGCACTCAACTTCATTATTATATTATCGTCAAACTCTAATATTCCGAACATTAGCAAAGATATATTTTAGTATAAGTTGTCTCTTATTAAAGTATACAATTTGGTGAATTGCATTAGAAAATACATAACAAATACAAAAGAAATGCAAATAAATATAAAAGATGAAGAAGGAGCAACATGATAAGTACCTTCAAGTTTTAGTATTTTTGTGTAAAGGTCTGATATTCTCCCCTTGGATCGTAGCAGAGTGCATCATAATAAGAAAGCAATTAAAACGACAAGCAAATGCGTTAAAATGATTTTATAAGCGTTTTGAGGTTTTTTTTTTCAATATAATGAAACACCATCATTGCAGACTTGGCTAAAATTGGCCAACTTATTATTACAAGTTTGTGAGTTATCCATACAATAATTTTTTTCATTCGTGCATCATCTGATTTCCAGACATCTATTCCGAAAATGTAAAACATCCAGCCTGTAGACTGTATCCTATAGGATATTTTCGACTTATGTTACTTGCAGCAGTTTGCTGATTCATTTTTTCTAAATTATTTGTGAATAAGACTAAACTTCCTTTAATGCAGAGATTGCTTTTGAAATAGGATACTTCAAGATGAGTACTTCACAGCTTTTACACATCTTAGAGAGTTTCCGGTAGGTTGGACGGACTAGATCTCAACAACAACATCTTAGAGAGTTAGCTTTAATTTACCGCCACACCATCTGAAAAGGAATTGAATCCAAAAGGAACTTAAGATTTTTGTTGTTTTCGGATATTAAACTTAAGCTCCGATGCGAGAAAATATTTTTTCTAAGTGATTCAAGATGTATCTGATATCTCATTCATTAAGAAATTCATAAATGCAATATTTTAGCGGTTATTTTGCAATGAGTAAACCTTTTGTTTATAAAATAAATAAGTAGGAAATGATCTAGATATATTGAATTTTTACTCATTTTGTCAGTGAATCGATAATATTACTCTGAATTAAACAAATATCGGTAATCGTTAAAAGCAATTTGTTAAAAGAATAAAGTTGGCATATTATAAGTTGATATATATTTTAAAAATATTAGAGTTTAAGTGTAAGAGTTTTCTCAATTTTTTTTTCAATCGAGATATATGCAAGATATATGCAACTTCTTAGCTTCGAGATATATGCAACAAATTATAAGATAATTATATTATCTTATAATTATACTTTTACATACCTTGAAAATATTAGAGTTTGAATATAAAAAAACTTTCACAATTTTATTTTCAACCGGGATATAGTATGCAACTTCACTTATAACTAACTATACTTTCCAACTTCACCGAACAAAGTTTCAAAGTCAATATTTACTCTTAGACTGACGTATAGTTATAGGAGGTAGTCTGTAAATTTATGTCATGTCGCAATTCTGCGCCATGAGCCTTTTCGTGTTTTTCTGTGAGAAAAACATCTTTCTTTCCTTCTGTGCCTGTGCTGTATTTCGGTAAGCCTCGTTCGAATTGGTTTTGCGTTGAAATTGGAGTTTTGTTGAGAATTCGTTGGAACGGCTAGGATTCCTGTCTCGGCTGGGATGTGTGACGTGTGTTCGAAGGAGATGGGCTGTTGTTGGGGCGCGCTTGCCTGCCAATCAGGAAGCGGCGCGAAGGAGAACCTTTCTGTTGGGCTCGAGAGATCCTGAGATTCGGCTTGGAATTCTCGACCAGAGAAGTCGCATCGTGAATTTTGCCTTATAGAAAGACAAAGGGTTTTGTCCAAAATGGCTAAGTTGCTGAAATGGAGCTTTTGTTTCGGATGAAACCCCGCTTCATTTTCCGGAGCTGTATGGAGAAGATCCTGGAAGACTTTCGATGTTCATTAACGCTTTTCTAAAATTTTTCTTTTCTATTCCAGGACATTATCCCGCGGACCCTTTACTTCCATGTTGGCTCTGAGACGCATGACTTGAGCAGAAGGTCCGGCAAAAGCCCATTTATCGTGAGATTTGAATATCCATTATTTGGACATTTGTTTTCGGATTCCGGAAGTGTTCTTCCGTATATGGAACTTTTCTGTGAAATTTGGCTAAATTAATCGTCTGTACAGGTAACCCTTTTGTATCGGAACCAGAAGTTCCGCTGAATTCGATAGCCAGAACTTGTATCACAGGCATATTAAAGGATTAAAATTGATTTAATGGTTTATTGAATTTTAAGTAAAGTAAATTAGAATTGTATTAATTACCATAATTTAAGTACTGATATTATATTGATTTGATACTATTTTGAACAGAGCATATATTGAGAAAATGTTTGTTAATGTTAAAGAAAGCTCTGAATAAGTTGAATTGATAAAATTTAGAAAGTTATATTCATAAATATGCAAGTTATAAAAATAAATAGATGTGTTAAATTTGATAAATGAGTATCCTTTCTTGTATTTCCTCATGCTCTTTACTCACTGAATACCATCTAGAATATAATGCTTCTAGACTGGGAAAACTCTCATCAAATTGAATCCTGGGTAAATATTTGTGTTTTTGTTGAAGTTAAGTATGATAATTACAACTTCTTTTGTTTTGCTAAATTTACGATCATTGGTCTTGTGTGTAGCGGAATCGGTGCTTGCAGGTTGGTTCTGAAACCGCTACCACATTTAGGTATGCGGGACGTGAAAACGAATTAAGTTCGTGCACTCACTCAAGATTTTATAGTGTGATACAATTGAAAATTGACTTACACATATAAAGCCATTTGTAAACAAGGCATTTGCGGGCAGTTATCGATTGCTTAAGATCCGGGCCGCCCATACAAATTATGTTGGCATCTACAAACATTCATCACTTCGGCTCCTTAACTATACGGTTTCCTATACTTGTATAAACAATTTATATCTACCCCTCGCTAAAATAAAAAAAAATCTGATGTGGGTAACACATGACTTTCCTTATATAATGCAATGAATTTACTACTTTTACAGTAAAAAAATAGATTATTTTTATAGTAGTTATTCATATTCTTTCCAAGATATTGAATTTTCGTTAAAGAGTCGTAATTTTCCATGTCGTCATCATCAATGAGTCGTCATTGATTTAGTGTCATTTTTATCCATTTGGCGAGGTTTTCGTTAATTAAGCAACATTTAAAAAAGTCGCCAAATTGGCAATATTCCACCAAATTCGTCGCCAAAATCTCGCCAAGCGTTGTAGACGAAGAAATAAGTTATTCTTACAGCAGATAAATGACTATTGGCGTTCAAATACAAAAGTATTACTCAAAATATCTTTTCTCATGAATGGAACGAGCTAGATCCACAACAATGATGTAACCCAATTTATCGCATGGTATTACATATGAAAAGTGAACATAGGAAATATTTTTTTTATATTTTATATGACTTTCTGATAATTTTTTTGAAAAATGTGCAATATCTCGAGAACGGTTCATGTTAGCATTCTAAAATTTATGTCATGCGTTTTCTAATGAAAAATTACATAAGAAATGTCTATGTGCGTAATTTTATTAGTGGTTTTTATTTTTTTATTTTTTTTTTTTAAATTTCACTCGAAAATTTAGGGAGGTTCTGAACATTCGATTACGACAATAAGCTTCCAGTGTTTAAGGAGTGTGATTTTCGTCCCAAATTTCGTTTGAATCGGCCAATTCGTTCGTCAGTTATCTTTTCCACAGACTCACTGACACACGCACACACACACACACACATACATACTTTCACACACCCACACATACTTTCATACACACACACACATATTTTCACACACACACACACACACACAGATATCACTTCAAAAATGTTTGATTCGTGATCGAGGATGCTTGAAACGTGTTCTCCCGTCGAGAACTCGAATTCGAATTTTCGACCACAATACTCTCCTTATACATTATGTATATAAGAAAAGTAATTATATAAAAATAAAAAATAGGTGGGAAAGCTCCTTTTAGCTTTCTTGTATTATTATATAAAGTGATTTAGTCCAAAATTTTTCAATTCAGATATTTTGTCGAAAAACTCGTTTCTGAATTCAAACACGGAATTTCAAACATTTTAAAATGTATGACCTTACTATCAATATACCCGTTCTTCGTACGGAATATATAATGTAAAGAAACATAAAATTCAGAATTTACGGTAATCAATACCTGGCGTTTTTCCTTTAGAAACTATATAATAATTTTTGCAAAAAATAAACAGGGGACTTTTCCCGTGTTGAGATAATAAACAAGCAGATAAAAGCACAATTTACAAAGCCATTTGTATAGATAACATCAAATATCGTCGTTGCTTGTGATTTGAAAAAAAGTGCAAAATCCTGTATTATTCTTAATGGAATTGTTATTATAAACATTTCATTAAAATATTTATCCTTATTCTAATAAAAAACGTGTTATGTTCTTCTGTGTTCTTCCTATACAATATTATATTTCCAGGCAGACACGGCCTGGTATTATTTGTAAAATAAATTACAAATTGGATCATTATATATTCCAAAATAAAAGCGCTTAAATTGTACTAGAAGTTATTCCACACCATTTTTATTATGTTTCTGGCTAAATGCAATATGGGAGTTCGAAATGTCTTTGACAAAATGAAATAGATGACTTAAAAAATTAAAAATATCAATAATACCCATAATCCTTAAACCCAAAAGCTGTAATTGACATAATTCAGTCAGAACTACGATACCATTCTCACATAAATGATATTTTTATTTTTATTACTTCTGTATTGAAATCGGAAAAAAATTTATAATAACCGTTTGTCGAAAAAACATTTATTTTAATTGCATTGCTGAGCAACATGACATAATTTTCTTCAAATAAATATGCGGAAAGTACACTCTGTTGGAAAATAAAAGAAATTGAGCTACAGCTGCGAAACATGACACGTATGTATGGCTTGAGGTTTATGTAAATTAATAGAATTTGGGAAAACTTTTTATCAAAAAATGGTGATAATTAGAAATTACATTTTAATAAGTAGATAATCCTGCCTTGGCAGCTATACAAGCCGATATTAAGTGCGGCGTATAGTCAATGAAGTTGCTTATGTTTCTCTGCAGTAGATTCTGCTACAAATATTTCAATTGGTCAGCTAATTCAGTGGCATCTTGAGAAGGCTGCAATTGCCGTCTTAGCATGTCCCAGACGTTTATTATTGGTGATGTGTAAGGGGATCTGACTAGCCATGGGAGGATATTAAATCTTCAAAAATATTGTTGAGAGTGTCTTGTAGAATGTAGTCAAGCTCTGTCTTGTTGGTAAATGGAAATTGGTTGGCTTGACAGCATAAGCAGAACAATCGGCTGCAGAATATCGTCGATATACAAGCTAGTCTCAGATTGGCTTGTAGAACAGATAGAAGAGTCCGTCTGTTCCACTAGTTGTCTCCCCAGGTTGGCACACCACGTGTGATGACTGTGTGCTGCTCGACAATAAATGCGGGATTGGACGGCTGACCAGTTCGCCTCCACACACGTATGCGACGGTCATTAGCACCCAGAGAGAAGCGGGATTCGTGGATAAAAACAACATGTCTCCAAGCGGAAAATGTCCAAACTGATCAAGATCGGCACTAACCCAGTCGGCTCCGTCTATTTTGAGGGATTGGTGATAGGCGCCTTATGAACGTAGACACATAATCTCACCTTCTAACAGCCGTCTCCAGAAAGTAGCCCTTAACACAGGATGCATGGAGGATGGCAAATGCTTTCGAATGGCTTATATCAATGGTGTTAACATGACTCCTCTCCAGACTGAGCTATCCTCTCGAACAGAGTTGTTTATCTAGATTCTAGAGTATACTGAGACCGTGCGACCGTTACATGTAGCTTCGTTGATCCTTGTTGTCAACACCAAGTAACTGCTCTGTCGCTCCGACCACGATGGAATATGATACGTCTGTTGGATCATCCAGCTTCCTGCAGGCTTATGACACGTCCGCTGTCTAAATCCGGCAATTGTTTGTAGCGATGTCGAGTACACTTGAAAGGCCAAAACCTTGTACACAGCGTTCAATATCAAAGAAGAAAATCCATTCCCAATTACCCGTAAGTGAGAACACCGGTCGCTTTAAATTCTCACGATGCGTTGTTTTCATGGTCGTTGTTTGAGCCCTATAACATTATTGGTGTTGGTAATGTGATCATTTGCATATTTGTGACAATTGCATGCCCAATTTCGCGGATGTAGCTAAATTTTTTATGAGGGCCTTTATATTTTGCAATATAGTGTATATCGCATGTACAATGCTAAATAAATATAATATAAACAATATAAACAGAAATACCCATTCTGAAGTCTATAGAAATAAAACAGCAGATGTGAAAATTGTTAAGGATGAAAGTACATCTTAAACAAATATATATTTAAGCTTGTTTACTTGAGATATGACCTCATTCCCCTATATTGCGAAAAACAAGATTAATAGAAAACCACAAAGTGCGAAAAGTGGGTAAAATGTTTTGCCCCACATCATTCCATGTTGTGATTCTCTAAACTTGTAATTTGAGACTGCGCAAAAACATGTACTTCCAACAAAATGTCATGTCCACGTTGCCTGGTAGCGACAAACCAATCTGTCTGGATTGGTTTTGTTTATGACTTAATTTCACGAATGAAAGGTCAAGAAATTTCTCATAAGAATTTAATTTATTTATTTTTAAAATCCATTTATTATTTTTCTTATATACATAGTATAATGTATAAGAAATTATTGTGACGGGGTTGAAAATTCGAATTCGAGTTTTCGACGGAAGAGCACGTTTCAAGCATCCCTGAACATGAATCAAACATTTTTGAGGTGATGTATGTGAGTGTGTGTGTGTGTGTGTGTGTGTGTGTGTGTGTGTATGTGTGTGTGTGTGTGTGTGTGGAGACGATATGTCGCGAACGAATCGAGCGATTCGAACGAAATTTGGTACAATCCGTGAATACTGTCTATTGTTTTTATAGGCAATTGTATATTCAGAATCCCCCAAAATTTTTAAGTGATTTATCAAAAAATCGAAACCTTTAATGAAGTTAAGCAAATAGTCATTTCGAATGTATTTTTTCATTAGAAAATGATTGACATAAACTTTAGAACACTGACATGAACCGTTCTTGAGATATTACTCAAAATATCACATAAAATAAAAAAAATATTAACTATTGTGAAATATGTTCGTTTTTTATATGTAATATCATAAGTTTGGTGACATCATTCTCGCGGATTTAGCTCGTTCAATTCATGAGAAAATATACTTTGTGTAATACTTTTGTATCTGGACGTAAATAGTCGTTTATCTGCTATAAGAATGACTTATTTCATAACGTTTGGCGATATTTTGGCAACGAATTTGGCGAAATGCCGACAACTTGCCGACTTTTCTAAATGTTGCCAAATTAACGAAGATGTCGCCAGATTGATAAAAATAAAGTTAAATCAATGAAAATGACGACGACTAATTGACGAAAATTCAATATCTTTGAAAAAATATAAGAATTTACTACATGAAATTTGCCATCCGTAACGTTTGGCAAAATTTTGATAACGAATTTGTCGAAATATCTACAACTTGCTGTCTTTTTAAATGTTGCCAAATCGACGAAAATGTCACCCAATTGATAAAAATACGCTAACTTCATGAATCCGAATCTAAATCAATGAAATGACGACTAATTGATGAAAGTTAAATATTTTGGAAAGAACATAAAGAGTATTCTATAAGAATAACCTATTTCTCCGCCCGTTCGTGATGTTTGGTGGAAATTTAGCGGGACGTCGCCAATTTAGCAACTTTTTAAATGTTTCCAAAGTGACAAAAATATTGCTAAATTGATCAAAATGACGCTAAATGGGAAATAATGTTTCGCAAATTCTGATTTCCATCATATGGCGGGCATACCTTCCAGTATATACGATATGTTCTTTTTTCCGTTTGTGGTAGCATTTGGGGATGCATTTGACAAACTTGGGGAATAGTCTAGCAAAGTATCGCCAACTTGGCAGTATTTCGCCCCGGATTGATGAAAAGATCATCAAAATTGCAAAAATGACACTGAATTAAAGAAAATGGCGCATAATTGATGAATTAATTATTAAAATATTTTAATATATGGACTATATCACTTAATGAGGATGTTATCAATATTGATAATTATTTATTTAAAGTAGCGTGAAATATAAATTAATTGGGTACTTTGAAAGAGTTGTACATGTTGTCATCCGGAAAATCGTCAAATGTAAAATTCTGCGTTAATAGCACGGTGCCGTGGATTTTATACATTAATTTTTGACTGTAAAAGGAGTAAATTAATTTCATTATACAAGGAAAGTCATGTGCTGTCCACGTCAGATATTTTATTTATTTTTAAACACCCCGGATTAAATAATCTAAATGAATAGTTAATTTTGCAAAGGGTGTATGGTGATATAGCTGAATATCTGATAGTTTGCAAGAGCTTATATTTTACAACAGCTTACTATAACTGATGTCGCTCATTGTTTGCAATAGCTGATAGTCTGCAATAGGTAAATAGTTTGTAATAGCTGATTTTCCTGAATAGTTGATACTTTATAATAGTTAGATAGTTTACAATAACTTATTTTTCTGACTAGCTGATAGTTTGAAATAGTTTGCAATATCTGATAGTTTACAATAGTTTGCAATAGTGCAATAGTTTGCAACAGTTGATTTTGCTGAAAACTCTTAGTTAGCAATAATTTGTAATAAATTATAGATTAAAATAATTTACAGTAGTTAGTTTGTAATAGCTGGTACTTTAGAATAGTTTGCAGGAGTTAGATAGTTTGCAATAGCTGTTTTTGCAATGAAACGAACGTTCAAATAATTTCTCATATGACTTTAATATGTCCCTTTATTTATATATATAACAAGAAAGATCAATCATGCTTAAAGCATTGATTATGAAACACTTTCCAACTTCAATGCAATTTTATTTAAACATGTCTAAAATGCAATACATTCCTCGGTAATATTTTAAAACTTATCACAATACTACATTAATTTATTATATTTGAAACCTTAAACCTTCATCGAAAAAAATTAACTTCATTCAAATGACGGCATTAAAGTATAAATTGCCTGGTTTAAACTTCTCTTAAATGTTATACATTCCTCGGTAATAATTTTAGAATTATCATAATACTACGATAATTTATTATATTTGAAAACTTCATCGAAAACAACTGAAATCCATTCAAATTACGTCATAAAAAAATAACACGCCTGGCTCTCTCTATAAAAGCAACATTTCATTCATAAATAATTCCCCCATTCATGTCATTCATCACAATACTATAATAATTTATTTTATTTAAAAATTAAGACCATTGAGCTGCGAGTAAGTGAACTCTATGCGTAAAACTTCATCGAAAAATATCGTCCTTCTCTTTCTAAAATCAATGAATTCATATCAGCTAAGCAGACTCCATGGACTAAATGATTTTGTGTTAAAGAATTACAGCGATTCTAATACAACTCATTCTACATATTTTGCTGTTTACATTTTACATAGGTGAAAAATAGGCTTAATAGTAGAAATAATCAAATTTGGAAGAGCATTTAAACTGAAATATATTGTCATTGCGTTGTTTCAGTATGTAGATGCACAGAATTTAGTCAAAAATAAAGTAATTTTAGGACGGATACAACACTCAATATGAATTGAAAAGAACTTTAAAAATCACGATTTTGACACAAGATGGATGCCATATATCATTTTGAAGTGGGTCATGTGATCGTTTCATATCATGGACACGTGATCGCTTAATATAAGAGGTGTTATTATTATTTTAATTTTTATTTAAAAAACAACTGAATATATTTCGCTGAATTTTTTTTTATATATTTTATTGAACAATTTGAATATTGCCTAAAATTTTCGAAGCAATTTGTGAATTTTAAATCCGCTTAAAAAATGCTTGAAAAATTAGGTCCCATAGGGCTCAATGTATTCCATTTTTTCAACCCGGGTTCAATCCAAAACTAATTGGGTGATATTATTCATTTATATTCCCATAGGTCCTATAGACCGTCTGAACAACATACTAAAATTTCATTTTGATTAAGTCATTTTTACGGCAGTTATCGTGCTAACGGTCAGACAGACAGACAGACAGACAGACAGACAGACATAATGAACAAAGTCATAAACACTTTTCAACTTTGTTGTAAAATGTTAAAAAGAACCCGGATCAAATAATCAAATTAAATAGCTGATTTTGTAAAAGGTTTAAGTCCAAAAATAAGCTTTTTGAATAAATTACAAAAACATTTTTGCTTAACTGTTTGATAAATTATTAAAAATCAGAGATATTTAAAATGTGTATTCTCTATCGGATGATCTATTGCTCTCTTGTATTTTAACTTTGTTTTTTATATTTGTGGTGATAGACTTAATAAAATATTCATGACTTACTTACGTTTTTCATAAAATAAAACATGTTAATATTACTTATTATATGCTAATATTGTTTATTATATGCATATATTAGGAAGAACAGTAATAAAAGAATAAATGCTACTGGAGGTTACAAGCACATACTAATGTAATGAGATTGGGTTATGTTTACATTATACAAAAATGTATAATTTTAATGAGATAATGTGATGATAATTGTCGTCGCCGGCACCTTTGTCGTAATCGGCAGTCCGTAGAACTTGGGCAGTAGTTTATGGACCCCCATTCTAAACCACAATTTTCATTAGGAATAGAAAATGTGATGTGGGCAGCATATGACTTTTTTTGCAGACTTATATCCACGTTCGCTTTATTTTAATTAAATTTAATTAACTTTTAATTCAATTTTCGTTCTCATTTGATAACTGGACTTATTTTCAAAGGTGGCGTAGAGATAATACGAAAACACTAAAATATCTCGAGAACGGCTAGTCCTAGTGTAATGGGGTTGGTCTTATTCGTTTCTTCGTTAAACATTACATATTAAACAAGCATTTAATGGATATATTTGAGCACACACAGTTTCGTATTTTAGATTTGGCGATTTTTGGGAGCAATTTTGAAAAAAAAGGAAGATTTTTTTTCCGAATTCTAACCAAATCTAAAAAGCACCAGGATAACCTACAAATGACTTATCTACCGAATTTTATGGAATTCGGTCCATTAGTTTTTTACCTAGAGTGGATATAAGGTTTTGTGGGCCATTTCGCAAAAAGGCAGGTGCTTTTATCCCGAATCGTACCCAAAATTAATCAGCACCAGATTCGCCCACAAGTGACTTATCTACCAAATTTTGTGAGACTACCAAATACTATCTACCAAATTTTGTGTGTTTTTTAGTTAGCGTGGATACAAAATCTACACAGACAGACACACAGACAGACACACAGACACACACACAGACACACACACAGACACACACACACAGACACACACACACAGACGTCACGTTAAAAATAGTTTTTTCGTATTATAGAGGTCTCGAAACGTGTAGATCCGTTTAAAAACTCGAGTTGCGATTTTCGGCACGATTCCAATACTTTCCCTATACATTACCATGTATTGCAGAGAAAGTAAAAAGTTGTGAGATTTATTCTAGATAATGTGAAAATGTATGTTATTTACAGATACACTAAAAATTCATATTTTAAATTTGGTCGAGAAAATAAATATTCTTCCTGGGGAAGGATTTCTGTTCTTATGATAAAACTGTTCAAAGTACTTTTCCGACGCTGCATTTTCTAATAAATTGTTCGCATTTAATGAGAAAATAAAATAAAATTTTATCACGCACTTGCGGTTTTCAGAAGCAATTTGGTTCCAAATACGAAATCATTTATGAAGTGGAACATTTAAATAGTCATCATCATTCGCACAATCCATCTAAAAAAATAATGTTCATTGTAAATCGTGCTCAAGCTCTTTTTCATGGATTCAATCAGATTTTCATAGGCTCAAGCTCTTTCAAGCTCTTTTCCGATTTATTTTGCATTACAATAGCTGGCATAAAATTTATATATATTGAGTTCAAGCTTCATGAAGTTGCACTGACCAAGTTCAGAATCACAGAATCCGCCACCCCTCTAAATGGAGCATTACCTACGTTAGGATCTGACTCTCAATGAGGATACCAGCATTCGTGGACCGATATCAACATTTTTGGAATTCTTCAGCATGGAATATACCTTCAATGTTAGGTAAATTGTGCCCCATAATTTTGCGCCGGATTCGTGATAAGATTGAATTTATTCATTAGGGAAAAGACAAGTGTAGATCGTGATCTGTATAAAAGAGATAATTGAGAACTACGTAACTAGTACTCATATGTTTATATCTCCAATAAAAGAGCTATTCTAAATTTGAGAATGCGTTTTGGGTTTGTATGAAGATTGGCTTGCTAATTAGGGTTTTTTGGTATGAGATTTAAAAATCTGATGTGGGCAGCACATGACTTTCGCTGCAGACGTTTATATTCACGTTCTCTTTATTCATTTTTAACACTTTACAACAAAGTTGAAAAGTGTTTATGACTTTGTTCATTCTGTCTGTCTGTCTGTCTGTCTGTCTGTCTGTCCGTTAGCACGACAACTGCCGTAAAAATGACTTAATCAAAATGAAATTTTAGTATGTTGTTCAGACGGTCTATAGGACCTATGGGAATATAAATGAATAATATCACCCAATTAGTTTTGGATTGAACCCGGGTTGAAAAAATGGAATACATTGAGCCCTATGGGACCTAATTTTTCAAGTATTTTTTAAGCGGATTTAAAATTCACAAATTGCTTCGAAAATATTAGGCAATATTCAAATGGTTCCGTAAAATATATAAAAAAAAATTCAGCGAAATATATTCAGTAGTTTTTTTAAATAAAAATTAAAATAATAATAACACCTCTTATATGAAGCGATCACGTGTCCATGATATGAAACGATCACATGACCCACTTCAAAATGATATATGGCATCCATCTTGTGTCAAAATCGTGATTTTTAAAGTTCTTTTTAATTCATATTGAGTGTTGTATCCGTCCTAAAACTACTTTATTTTTGCCTAAATTCTGTGCATCTACATACGGAAGCAACGCAATGACAATATATTCCAGTTTAAATGCTCATCTAAATTTGATTATTTCTACTATTAAGCCTATTTTTCACCTATGTAAAATGTAAACAACAAAATATGTAGAATGAGTTGTATTAGAATCGCTGTAATTCTTTAACACAAAATCAAATAGTCCATGGAGTCTGCTTAGCTGATATGAATGAAATATTCATTGATTTTAGAAAGAGAAGGACGATATTTTTCGATGAAGTTTAACGAATAGAGCTTACTTATTTGTAGTTCAATGGTCTTAATTTTTAAATAAAATAAATTATTATAGTATTGTGATGAAAGACATGAATGGGGGAATTATTTATGAATGAAATGTTGCTTTTATAGAGAGAGCCGGGCGTGTTATTTTTTTATGACATCATTTGAATGAATTTCAGTTGTTTTCGATGAAGTTTTCAAATATAATAAATTATCGTAGTATTATGATAATTCTAAAATTATTACCAAGGAATGTATTACATTTTAGAGATGTTTAAACCTGGCAATTTATACTTTAATGCCGTCATTTGAATGAAATTAATTTTTTTCGATGAAGGTTTAAGGTTTCAAATATAATAAATCAATGTAGTATTGTGATAAGTTTTAAAATATTACCGAGGAATATATTGCATTTTCGACTTTTTTAAATAAAATTGCATTGAAGTTGGAAAGTGTTTCATAATCAATGCTTTAAGCATGATTGATCTTTCTTGTTAAATTTATATCACTTTTAATTCAATTTTCGTTGTCATTTTGTAACCGGACTTATTATTAAAGGTGGCGTAGAGAAAATACGAAAAACTAAAATATCTCGAGAACGGCTAGTCCTAGTGTAATGAGGTTGATCTTTTTCTTTCGTCGTTAAAAATTACGTATTAAACAAGCATTTAATGGATATATTTGAGTATATCTAGTTCATTAGTTTAGATTTTGACGATTTTTGCGGGCCCTTTTGCAAAAAAAGGCAGGTTATTTTTTTCGAATCGTACTAAAATCTAATCAGCACCAGGGTAACCCACAAGACTCATCTACCAAATTTTGTGAAATTCGGTTCATTAGTTTTTCAGTTACAGTGGATACAAGCTTTTGCGGGCCATTTCGCAAAAAAAAAGGCGGGTTCTTTTATCCCGAATCGTACCCAAAACTAATCAGCACCAAAGTCGCCCACAAGTGACTTACCTACCAAATTTTATGAAATTCAGTCAATTACTTTTTTAGTTAGAGTGGATACAAAATCTGCACAGACAGACACACAGACGTCACGCTAAAAATAGTTTTTTCGTATTCTACAGGTCTCGAAACGTGTAGATCCGTCAAAAACTCGAGTAGTGATTTTCGGCATGATTCCAATACTTTCCCTATACATTACCATGTATTGCAGGGAAAGTAAAAAGTATATGTAGCGCCATACATAAGGTAAGGAACAATCAAAACAAACAGGATGATAATAATGGCAATGGATTAAAGATTTAACAAGTTCACTTTTCATATATACTATCATGCGGTAAAATTGGTGACATTATTCTCGTGGATCTAACTCGTTCCATTCACGAGAAAAGATACTTTGAGTAATACCTTTGTATTTGAACGCCAATAGTCATTTATCAGCTGTAAGAATAACTTATTTTCCAGTCCATAACGCTTGGCAAGATTTTGGCGACGAATTTGGCGGAATGTCGCCAACTTGGCGACGTGTCAGAACGTCGACAAATGAATACAAGAAAGATCAATCATGCATAAGCATTGATTATGAAACACTTTCCAACTGAAATGTAATTTCATTTAAAAATTTCTAAAATGTGATTCATTCAGTGGTAATATCTTTTACATTATCACAGTACTACAGTAATTTATTATACTTAAATATTTAAAACTGTATCGAAATATAAATCATCTGATTCTTTATGCAAAATCAATGAATATTTCATTCATATAACTTAAATTCCAGACTCCAGAGCTAAATAATTTTGTGTGAAAAATATTCAGCAATTCTTATGTAATTCATCTTACAATCGCTTGAGATATTTGCATTCTGCATATGTTAAAATTAGGCTTCCTTGAAGAAATAATAAAAGTTTAGGGATCATTTAAAATCACAACTATTGTAATTGCATAGGCACGGAATTTAGATACACAGATAATACACAGATAATATATATGTGTATGTGTATGTACTCAAAGTATTGGAATCGTGCCGAAGATCGGAACTCGAATTTTCAAAGGATCTACACGTTTTGGGACTTCTAGAACACGAAAAAACTACTTTTAGGAAGACGTCTGTGTGTGTAAGGGTGTATCTGTGTATGTTTCTGTGTGTCTGTGTGGATATTACATCCACTCTAATTGAAAAACTAATGGACCGAATTTCATACAATTTGGTAGGTATGTTTTTTGTGGGAAATCCTGATGTTCATTAGATTATAGTACGATTCGTAATAAAAGAATCTGCCTTCTTTGCGAAATGGCCGCAGAAATTGCCTTTATCCACTCTAGCTAAAAACTAATGAACCAAATTTAACAAAATTTGGAGTATAATATTTCAATAACCTACAAGTGATTTATATACCAAATTTAACAAAATTTTGTATATAAATCATTTGTAGGTTATTCTACTACGATTCGGGAAAAAGGAACGGGCTATTTTTGCGAAATGGCCAGCAAAAATCGTTATATATAAAAATAAAAGACTACGTGTGCTCAATTATATCAATTAAATTCCTATTTTATATGTGATTTTTGACAACAAAAAGAATAAGACTAACCCCATTACTCTAGGACTAGCCGTTCTTGAGATATTCTAGTTTTTTCGCGTTTTCGCTACGCCACCTTTGACAATAAGTCCAGCTATCAAATGAGAACCAAATTTAAGTTTAACGTGTAAATTCAATGTCATTTAAAATACTTATGTTGTGCAGATAAACTCAAATTATCATTGAATAAATAAAGAGAACGAATATGAGTCTGCAGAGAAAGACATGTGCTGTCCACATCAGACTTTTTAACAATATTACACTAATGATTTATAGAAGTGAACGGGGATTATTTTCAGGCCATTTCGAAAAAAATGTATGATCTATATTTAAAGATCCATCAAATTTTTGTCGAATAAAATGTTCAACAAATTTAAGCTGTGTACCAAATTTTAACTCTCTAGGACGTAGGAAAGTGCATTTAAAATGCCATCAATTAAATTTATCATGAAGAGTTATATAAAATTTAAAAAAAATGAAAAATTGTTATCTACCAAATTTATTTTAAAATATGAAGCCACTCCCATATGCAAAACGTTTAAACAAATGGAGAGATATTTATTATATAATATCTCTCTCTTTTCTTTCTGAAAGATATCCCAAAGTCAGAATTTAATTGAATTTGTTTTTTTGCCTATATTAAATAATTTTTTTAATTAAAAAACTACTTAACATATTTTACTGAATTTTTTTTTATATATTCTATGGGATAATGTGAATATTTCCTAAAAATTTCGAACCAATTCGTGAATTTTAAATTTACTTAAAAAATGTTTGAAAAATTAGGTCCCATAGGGTTCAATGTATTTCATTTTTTCAACCCGGGTTCAATAAAAAACTAATTGGGTGATATTATTTATTTATATTCCCATAGGTCCTACAGACCGTCTGAACAACATACTAAAATTTCATTTTAATAAACTCATTTTTACGGCAGTTATCGTGCTAACGGACAGACAGACAGACAGACAGACATACAGACAGACAGACAGACAGAATGAATGAACAAAGTCATAAACACTTTTCAACTTTGTTGTAAAGTGTTAAAAAGGATATGCTGCGCCATAAATAAGGTATCAAACAATCAAAACAAACAGGATGATAATAATGGAAATGGTATAATTTAAAAGGGCGATGAAGCTTGAATAAAAATGGGAATGGAGTATACATAACAATGGAAACAAGATTGTCTATAGATAAATGTTTTAAAACTTGGAATTAGATATGAAAGAAAAAGTCCACGACCAATGTGAACAGGATAAGCTCCAAATAAGGATTTTCTGTAATCAAGTATGCTAGAATGATAATGTAAGCCTTGAAAGTCTTTTTCATTAATTTGGCGTCATTTTTTGCAATTTTGAAGATATTTTCGCTAATCTGGAGCTAAATATCGTGTTGACGACGTTACACACACTGTATTGTGAAACTTATACATCACGTTTTCACTGAGAAATGAGTAAATTGATTGCATTATATAAGGAAAGTCATGTGCTGTTCATGTCATATTTTTTATTGTATATAAATATATAGTTTTTATATTGCATCTCGTAATACAGTTGTATAGTTATCTGTGCAACGTATTGAGAATTCTTAGAGAATTGCTTTGCTTGCACATATCTTTGCATTTTAGGGTGCAGAAATCATAATTCATAAATGATGATTCATAATTCACAGATTATCATGATATTAAATATTTAATATATTACATTAAACTATTTGATATTTAGTTGTTTTATGTAAGATTTTCTAAAAAAGAGTGTAGCATGTTGTTATCATCTACCATTTAAGATTTGAAAATATTCATTATTAACACTGGAGTGCCAAATTATGGCTAAAAATAGAATTCAGTAAAATTCCGGTCAAGATGGCTCCTTCCGGTGGTCTAGTTTTAAGGGATAAATATAATAACTTGACTTGTCGTTCAAATGGAAAAAGCATATTGATTGACGCGAATCAAATTGAACTCGTTTAATATATTAAGTAGGCTGATTCCAGGTGACACCGTTGTCATAAGCCCCGATTATGTAAAATATTTGACTGAACTTGCATTCATTCAAAAAGTGTAGGAATCATGGAGTTAGAGAGAAGGAGATAAAATTTCTAAGGATAAAACTTTTGAAAATGCCATTACTCTTTGAGAATTATATCTAACTGTCACTAGTGTTAGTAATGTGCCCTTTGTTTCTACTTGGCACAATTGAGTGGCATAGTATTAAGTATATGTATTTATGTATTTTTGATTATTTTTAAACTAACATTCCCTAATTATCAGTATAATTAATCAGTATTTTTTCACAGTTGTAGGACAGAGTTCAGGATATTGTGATAAAAGCTGCAGATAGAAATAAATTGAAAAATGAAACTAATTTTAAATACGTTGGAATATTCCTCGTTTTTTCAGTTTTAATTCTTTTGTATAAAATTGAAAGTTTAAACAAATATTTTAAGCCTTTCACCGTCGAGATACATATAATTTAGTGGTGTTTATCTTATCGCAGCGCCACCTGAATTATTGTTTCAAATGATATTGGCATTTTCTCAGAATTGAGTGTTACCTCCTTACCTCTATCTCCATGGTAGAAACGTATTCTCAATTATTTCTAGAATAAACTGTTTATTTTCGTGGCAATACATTTGGCTGTGAGATATGTACTTTTTTCAACCATGAAAAGTTTTTGCTATTTAATGAATTCTAAGTAATGATAAAATATATTCAATTATTAACTACTTTTTAACTATTATGTTTTAATTACCTTAATCTCATGAATTTAAACACAATGTATCATACAAGACACCACACATTGCAGATAACATTTTCATATTCGGGAATATAATTACTCCGCTTTCGTTCAACATATGTCTGTACTTGCAATCATTCTTTTAAATTATTCCGTCCAATTTCTTTGTTATTTTGTGAAAAATCGTTTTTTTTTCATCAAAATACTGCTGAATTTTGTGAAATATGAATATTTTTTCAACTGTAAAATGTGTTTGCTATTTAATGTGGTTTAAGTCATTATCGTACGATTGCAATTTTATTGGACTAAATGATCAAATGAAAGTTCCTACTCATATTAAATCGTGTACATATTCTACACATAAACTCATTCACTTGCATTTAACGTATCTTGCAAATTTACTTGATTGTATACGCTATAAGATTCATGTGATTTTCATTACTGAAATTTGGTTCTATTATATCTATAAAAATCTCATGGGGTAGCACATGGCTGTTATATAATGCAATGGATTGACTTCCTTCACAGTGAAAATATGATGAAAAACTCCACGTCACTGTGTTTGTAAAACTGAATTGTATATTTTACGTATATCCGGATAACAACATATAATACTATTTCGTATCCAATTAACTTTTATTTCATGCAATTCTAAATTAACGATATTAATAGTGATAGCATCCTCAATAAGTATTACTGTCCATATATTAGACTATTTTAATAATAAATTCATCAAGTAGGAGCCATTTACATTAATTGGAAGTCATTTTTGCAATTTTGACGATATTTTCGACAATCTGGGCTAAATATTGCAAAGTTGTGATATTTCGTTAGATTATTCACCAAGTTTTCCAAATGTATCATCAAGTGTTACAAACAAACCGAGAGAAGCGCATTTCTTATGTAATAAAAGGTAAACCCGTTATATGAAGGAATTAAACGTTTGCAAAACATTGCCTCCCATTTACCACCATTTTTATCAATTTGGCGATATTTTCGTCCATTTGGAAACATTTAAAAATATCACTAAGTTTACCCCCTACGCCAAATTTTGGCCAAAAATTACGGACGTACGAAGAAATAGTTTATTCTTGCAGTCGATTTTTTGTTCTTTCCAAGATACTGAATTTTCATCATTTAGTCGTCATGTTCATTGATTTAGTGTCATTTTCTTCAAATTGGCGACATTTATCAATTTGGCGACATTTTCGTCAATTTATTAACTTTACTGTATTCGATGTTTCTAATTCCTTCCTTGATACGATTTTAAGGTACTGCGTTTTTTTAATAAATACATATTTATCTTGATCCTCTTCGAAAATTAATGGAAATGTTAAATTATGTACCGGTGATGGGGATAAAATATAAAATAATTAAAATATTTAGTGTTCACAAAAGTCCCTCTTAGATTACATTGTGTGTTTTTTCTGTAATTTGTTTTAAATAAAAGGAATATATTGGTAGCATTGCAAAATTTTAGACATGCTCGCTCATCGATTAAAAATAAGTGTAGTAAATCATCGTTATGGCCACTACTGATAATTCTGCTAATGGGTGTCAATATATAATTGTGCTAATAATACTTTTTACACTTCCCTAATAATCGTTCCTGGCCACTCTATTTGCTGCTCATGCCTTAGGGCGAGTCGAGGGGTCTGGGTTTTCGACTTCCTTAATACAAGCAGAAATTACGTGAGAACAATGGTTTCCAGGGAGGTTTTAGTAATTAAACTCCCTCGGAATAATTGTTTTGACCGTATGAAGAGGAATCAAATCTCTCTGGAAACAATTATTTTAATTTGCACGTCTTCAAGGAAGACGTGCAAATTAAATTAAGGAAGTATAGAATTAAGTAAGTATTGAAAGTGATCATTAGGAAGTCTTTAAGGAAGTATTGAAAGTGTCTTAGGAGCAGCAGTGTTATTTTTGTGATGTAATCGTGCTATTTAAAATATCATTAGTATTTAACGAGCATTATTTGTAATTAAAATTTGATAATAATAATAATAATAATAAATAATAATAAACTATATTTTGCCGCAGAATAAGTACAATTACAATCTTTAGTGCTTGACAGCGTGACAAGAATCTGCGAAAAAAAGGCGCGGTTGAAGATCTGGTGGGATATTGAGGTGATTAGTGATTCATTTCCAAATAAAAATACGTGGCATAAACACATATAAATATTTTCCTCATTCTTATTTTTTACAATGTAGGCAAAGCAGTTCAAGATCTAGAAAACACAAAGTAAAATTGTTGATCAAAATATTTTCACTGCCGTTGAAAATAATTTCAGTAATATTTGTATGTCTCATGTCATAACAGTTATGTATTTCATAAAATTTCTAAATTTGCTTCTTTCTGACATTAATTTTAGTAATTTAATTAATTTTAAATATGTTATCTCTTTATTCCTCGGTCACCCATTAGACGATTTTGCATTAGAACTTAGATTTTATGTTAAAATTACTAAAAGAAGGGTAGTAATCCCCTCAAGATGCAAAATTTATCATACTTTATAAAATTGCTAAAATAGTCATATTTTTAACTTTGAAAAATTTTTGAGTGATATCTTCTCCCTTCCTCCGATCTTTATATGTTCTTAACTGTGCCTGCTTCTGCAGTACGAAAATTTTCTTAGAAGACACCCTGGAAGCATGGGGACTGTATTATGTGTTATACGCGAAACTGGATCTGGAGTAAACCAAAATTTTATTTTGAAATGATAAATCACAAATTTATGTAAGTGAAATACAGACGGATTATACGACATGTGGCTACTATTCCTCAGGTTATGTTTGCATGTTATGCAGAAGAATGCAGTACGTCAGCAGTGTTCAAAGTGTTCCAAATATGAAACTTCTCTTGATTGGAACTAGACCCCACATCGTCATTGAGATCATTTTATCCATACTTCGAAGTAAGAGAACTTCAGTCATTATGGCCGAGTGGTTATCTTCTTCTTACTTATCTGCAGCATCTATTATTTCCAGTGATGCTTCGTGAACGCCTGAGGCAGATAGAGTTATCATAAAAATCTGATGTGGTAAACACATGACTTTCCTTATATAATGCAATGAATTTACTACTTTTACAGCTATAAAAAACGTTATTCTTATAGTAGATACTTATATTCTTTCCATGATATTGAATTTTTTTCAATTAGTCGTCATTTTCATTGATTTAGCGTCATTTTTATCAATTTGCCGAGATTTTTGTTAATTTGGCATCAAATAAAAATGTCGCCAAGTTGGCGACATTCCGCCAAATTCGTCGCCAAAATCTCATCAAGCGTTATGGACGGAGAAATAAGTTTATCTTACAGCACATAAATGACTATTGGCGTTCAAATACAAAAGTATTACTCAAAGTATATTTTTTCATGAATGGAACGAGCTAGATCCACGAGAATGATATCACCAAATTTATCGCTTTAAATGTGAAAAGTGAACATGTTTCTCAATAGGAAATATTTTTATTTTTATTTTATATAACTTTTTGATAATTTTTTGAAAAATGTGCAATATTTCGAGAACGGTTCAGGTTAGCGGTCTAAAATTTATGCCAATCGTTTTCTAATGAAAAATTACATAAGGAATGTCTATTTGGGTAGCTTTATTAGCGGTTTTGATTTTTTGACGATTTTTTCAAAATTTCATTCGAGAATTTAGGGGAGTTCTGAACATTCGATTGCGTATTAAAATAATTGGCTTCCAGTGTTAACGGATTGTGATTTTTGTACCAAATTTTGTTCGAATCGGTTTATTCGTTCGTCAGTTATTGTCTCCACAGACTCACTGGTACATACACACACACATACTTTCACACACACACACACACACACACATACACACACACGCAGACACACACACAGACATCACTTCAAAAATGTTTGATTCGTGATCAGGGATGCTTGAAACGTGCTCTCCCGTCGAAAACTCGAATTCGAATTTTCGACCCCGTCACAATACTTCCCTTATACATTATGTATATAAGGAAAGTAAATAGAGTGAGACTGTTGATGCAGATTACATATTTGGAAATGTGGATTCCGGTATGAATGAAAAAGATGGGCTCCATGAAATATGTAATCACATAATATACCGTATAATCATTGTAGAAAACCGTTATTAAGACAAAGAAAGAAATAGTTTGCTCTATATACTTGGATTTTGATTTTAATATACTATACAGGTTAAAAAGCATTTGAAAATTCAATCAAATTGAATTAATTCTGCTTGCAAATTCGATAAAAATCATTCTGAGTTGATACCAGATTAAAGTGTAATATATTGCATTGATATTTATCGTCAAAGTGACGTACATGTATTTAGAACTAACGAAGAATATTGCTGCAAAATAGATTAATGCATTTATCTGTAGCTGATATCGAAAGAGGATATGATGTAGTGTGATGTAGTCTGATGTTGTTGAAACCCAGACCGTCCAACCTACATGTGATGTAGTGTGTGAAATAGTTGAAGAAGCTATTATCAAAGGTATATTATTGAGATTAAAAAATATAATCCAATATATCCATCCAGTGTGTATTGCATACATTTTCTGAGTGTTTTAAATATTTTATGTTTTCGAACATGCGATTTATCTTATAGGATAATTCTCTGATGTTGACCCATGCGTTCGCACAGACTTTTCAGGTGAATTACAGCTACTTCTATCATAAGTGAATTGGTTGCATCTATTGCACGATATTCGCTGTATATAAAAAATTATATATTAATACATAAATGAAGCAAACACACCAATACACGAAACAGGTACCACAGGTGCAAGAAAACCGTTTTGTTATAGAACCTGTAATTTTCTATTTCAACATATACAAAACAGAAGGTAAAAAGAAAGTTGGCATACCTATACATTTTCCTGTAAAGATTTCTTCATTTTTTATCGCAATTCATGATTATTTTCAATAGAATCACTATATTTTATCCTTCCAAATATGTATCAATAAAAGTGTAGTATACTGACAATCAAATAAAAATTGCATGTATCTTAATAATATAGGATTTTTCCTCCTTATCTAGAATGTTTCTTTCAAAATATTTAACCTTTTCTTTTGACATTTCTTTTAAATAAACTTATATATGGATCATTTGAAAAGTATTTATTATCGAAATTATCGAATAATAGTTGTAAAATTATTTTGTAACGATGGTGATTTATTACATGTTTTACTTATAAGCCTAGGACATATGACTATTTTTCAAATTAAAATATTTATTTAAGATTATAGGAGAAAACGGTTTATTTTGTACTTAATTGCGGACGCATTGAGTCAACTGTAAATAAGCAATTCTCGTAAGTCATTCCGAAAGTTTCTGTATCATTACAGAATTCGAAACGTTTCTGCAAGTGAAAACAATACTTTCTTAACGCATAACTTTAAGTCTAATCATCAACATTTTTATAACGCAGAGTTATTTGTGTAAATAACTATGCTCTAGCACAATAAGCCATAAATAATATCACAAGCGCAAGAGATCTACGCAACTTCATCTGCAGTGTATATCATTTTGCGATTTCATACGTGAATTTCAGCTAATTCAATTTAATACTACTCTATGGAAAAATTTTCTTATTACACATAAGAAACCACTATTAAGAGGTTTTTCTGCTGTTGCGGAATTGTCTATACTTTGATAAAATAGTATAAAACATTAATTTACATTTTCATGAGGAAATGGTGAAGGACATTTTTGATACTAAACTCATTATTAACATAGGTATACATTAAAAAATCACTCATAATATTTTTTTGAATTAAATATATTGCTTTGTATTCACCGAACTGATTTATTAAGGCCAAATCTTTGAAACTTGCAGTGCATTGATTGTTTTCTGTCTCAGAATTTCACGAACAATACAAAAGTGTGAATCCCACCAACATATGCTGATGCCAGTATTGGGAATGCATTTTGGAAGATTCCTTTACTAACTGTGTAATTAAACAGATCTCAAATGTAAAACAATCAATTATTTTATGCCAGCAATAAATTTCAAAACCAGCAAATATATGTGCATTTTGATAAGTTTATATATGGCATAAATATTCACATGAGTTTTTTAATCTTTGAGGTTAGTTATGACCATGATGAAAAACGTTCCACAATATTCTTCGACAAGTGGCTTCAAATTAAAATTAATTTTCTTCTCGGTAAAATAGATGCAGTTTCGTAGCCATGGCGACAAAGTAGATATAAATCAATAGTACAGTGATTAAGTGAGTAGATGGATCGATATTTCCTATCTACTTTTAAACTTTAAACATATTAGTTAATTTCAATATTAGGAGGGACATTTGTTTTGTGATTTGGAACCAAATTAAATTAATCTTGTAAAATTAACAATGTGCGCGTAACTCAATAACACTTGAGTTGATTACGAAAACGCTGATTTACAAAATGGGATGATGGGAACTATTATTATGTTACAAACAATAAGTATTTTAGTGTCACGCATTTGACAAATTATAAATCAATAAAATTAAAGCTTGCATTCTAGTTTGTTTTGAAAAAAAAATCCACAAAGAGGAGAAATGCATGTACTTACTGCAAAACGAAAAAAAAATATATAATTTTGTAAATAGTTGCTAATGAATTATGAAATTCATAAAACACGCAACGTGTGTGACATTGCATGTTTACATGATATCCCATACGTATTATAATTTGGTCATTTTATTATTGTTTAGTAATAATTTACAAAGGTGCAATAATTTTTCTAAACAAAACATTATATATATATATATATATATATATATATATATATATATATATATATATATATATATATAGAGAGAGAGAGAGAGAGAGAGAGAGAGAGGGGAGAGAGAGAGAGGGGAGAGAGAGGGGAGAGAGAGAGAGAGGGGAGAGCGAGAGAGAGAGACTACAGAGAGATTTAAAATTATTTAATTCAAATATTTACTTAATATCCCTTTTGTTTTCCACATCCAAGTTTCGCTTTGATTTTAGCATTTCGAAATTCTACATTCGATTTCTTATGTAATAGTAGCAAAATGTAGTTGAAATTTAATTCTCCAACTTTTTCATCTGTATTTGCATTTGACACTTGCGAATAAAAATTAAACAATCAAAAATTGGATTGCCAAATCCAGTTTGTTCTAGTTCTTCCCGCCACAACAAAGCTATTTATCTACCGAGATTTAATTTAGTTTTTTTTTTAATTTACGAATTTAAAAATATATTATTCTAATTTATTTGATATGATATTATATCATCAGCAGAGCTATCGTATTTTGAAAAATTGAATGAAATTCTATTAAACCCGGTTTTAAATTCCTGGCAATGTCGGGAACATTTTCTGGTACAAAATATCTAAATAATCAGGCATTTGTAACTTGATAAGAGAATGTCATATGCCATGGCATATGTTTAGTTAAACATGATTCGTTACCACTTAATACTTTTTCTAGAGTGAAAACCATTCCTTTAATAATTGTAAGACCGATTCCCCTAAACACGTCGCTAAATAAAATCCCCGCCATCTTTTTGCAAAGCTTCCAGTAATTGAATGTAATAATAATAAAAGCTAGTTTCACTCTTAATATTTTACGGAATTTGACATGTGATTGAATACTGGCTTATATAGAGCCATAACTACAGTTAAATCTTTTGTCCACGAAAGTATTTTATGGTTCTTGGAAGTAATTTAATAGAAACAACTTGCATTCAAAGACTGTAATTCCATAAGGTTTAAAGTATTTCAGTTAGCTGTAATCGTCTTTCTTTAAAAAGATTGTTCCAAGAAGCACTTTAAAATATATGACGACTCTTGGTTTCAAGCATCATTTAACTGTAGATTAGTATTGATTTTCTCACTTTTTCAATTAATTTGATTGAAAGGATAATTAGCATCACCTTTCTAGAGTAAAATTACGTAATTAGCTTGAAGAGATAATTTTAGTATTGAAAATATTTCCTTTGAAGTATAACTTTCTTAAAGTCCTGACTTGAGTTATATTGATTCCACGTTCTTAATGGGTTGTTATTATATTTAAACGGTTTTTGCTTTTTTCATATAAACTTCTTAACTTTTACCAAACTTTTTAGAAATTACATGAGTTCTAGAATATCACACCTTCCCAATATAAACTCCAAATGCAGTTTATAACCGACAGAAAACTACCAAAGGATTCAATGGATACTTTCGACTCTTTGTCTGTGAAACACGTAAATTAAATCTACATCTGTACTTACAGGTTTAGAAATATTACCCTCAACTTATTCTAAAAATCAAATGGAGAGGGAGGGTACACTCATGCATTCATATGCTATATTTATATAGATAGGGCTGTGTAGTATTCAACATCCGACTACAAAAGATGCATAATTTTTAAGAGCTTTACTTTGTAAGGTATTCTTTTGAATATCTTCTGATGAATTATTTTTATAATACTTTTTTTAACCTGACAACAGGTCTGTTACTTCAACGAATTGGAAAATACGACTTATTCGACTTACTATAAGAGGAAGTCAGAGAGTAATTTTGAATACAGAGGAAGTCATTTAAACCATCATTGTGCAAAGTTCAAATTGCAAAAGTACTTTAAATACGGTAGGATATTGTGTAATAGCAATTCAAATAATGAGTAATATTTTTGTAAAAAAATAGAAAAAAAGAATTATACACTCAGTTTAGTGAAAAAACTGAACTACAAAAATATTGCTTATACTTTAGTCAAACTAAAAATAAATTGGATCTCAAAAGTTCGAATTTAATACAAAATAAACTATCAAACTTCCAAATTTTCACCACTTCATTTTTGTTACTGAGTAACACGCCCTTTTGTTGTTGAGCGTCAGTAAATAAGGTGTGAAACCTCAACAGGTTTATTAAGCCTGCAGTGAGCTCCGCTTATTAATGCACATTTGTGAACGGTCGGAGGGAGTGGGAGGGGAGTGTGGATCTCCCGAGCTCGAGGTGTTAGTTAACAAGGGACGGCCCCAACGGGAGTATTACTTTTGAGTAGCAAGCGAGTTCAGCGAGTAGGAGGTGAAGTCTCTTGACTTACAAAGCTGATCATAAGGAATTGTGAGCAGGTAACCATAACTTCCCCTAACTTCTAAAGTTGAAACGAAAAACTATTTATTTCATGTGGTATTTCTATTTTGTGCTTCGAATAACTGCCGCACAACCAGGATGGGAAATTACGAAGAGCTTGATTCGAAGCATTGAGTCTATCTCATTTAGGAATCCAGACGTTTGCCAGATCATTTAAAACCGAAGATACAATAGGTAGTTTGTTCACAATAAAATAATAATTTAATGCGAATGAGAGAAATAAAAAATCCAATGGGCTATTGTGAACTCACAATTTCAGTTAGAAGCAGATTTCGTTTTGCACTGCCATATTTCTTTCACAACCATTCATTCTTTAAAGATTTATATATTTTAAATTACACTAAAGTTATTCAATAGAAACAGTTGCTTAATTTCCCCTCACAGTATAATATCTCCAAACAGAAGTCCTTTAGAATGCATTTTATCACTGAAGAACAATTGAATTCATTCTGAAAGTGAAGAATATTTTCAAAAAGGAGTTAGTTTAAAAAATTGGAAACTGCGACCAAGGGAGGTGCATTTGAAAATAAAGACTCCCTTAGGAACAATTACATAAAATACACTTTATACCAGTAACTTCCCTAAATTTAAATTTTTTATGGGTTTAGAATTGCTGTATTTTAAGTTTATTTATTTACAAATATGCGTATATTTTTTAA
Source organism: Amaurobius ferox (assembly GCA_951213105.1). Lineage (NCBI taxonomy): Eukaryota > Metazoa > Arthropoda > Arachnida > Araneae > Amaurobiidae > Amaurobius > Amaurobius ferox. The sequence goes on along the minus strand of OX578145.1, from coordinate 19,023,403 downwards.
TTGGAAAAACGTTTTCCGTTTTACTAAAACAAAAATAATCTAATGTGCTCAGTGCATGACTTTGACTACAAAATAGGGCAATTTTGCTTCTTTCCAAACGAAATAATAATACACAAGATTATAGCACACTATTTCTTGCATTGAATTGTGTATTAATATGGAGCATTTTTCTGGATGATGACATGTACAACTATTTTGGAATATCAAATAAAGTTAAACTTTGCGTAAATGTAACTTGATAATTGGAAATACTGCTAGCATCCAATAAGTAAAATAGTCTATATATTAAAACATTTTAATAAGTAATTCGTAATAAGGTGTCATTTCGTTTATTTAACGTCAGTTTTATCAATCTGGCAACATTTTCGTTTATTTGAAACTCCTTTATAAAAATCGTAAAGTTGTTAATATTTACCCAAATGTATCGCATTATTAAATTTATTACATTAATTACCACTTTTAATTAAGGAGGAGACTGGTCATGTGAGACCAAGTAACTTATTATTATAAAACTGGCTATGATCTTTTATAATATTTGACAGGTACATACCTCCTACTTTGTCTTTGGTCATTGACACACAGCCTATAGCCTTTCATATAGGCATTCGCAAAACTTGCTATTGCACGTTGCCTATTCCGCAGCCTTTGCCTCCATTTTATAACGGCATACTACTGACTCTCATCTGAGCGATGACATATCATCACTCCGTGCGTGTAACTTCATGAATATTTCAATGGGCGTTTTCCTTCTCACTCTGATAGCCTGTTACTGTTACTCATCTCTCTTACTCTCTCTGTTACTGATCACACCTAAATATTTTCTCAATCTGATCTCTTACTGATCTCTTTTATAATTTTTTACATCTCGTAATCTGTAGTAACTCCTCTCGGTTTTCACCACATTTTGCCTGAGGTCTGATACTCCTCTTCGGCGCCGGCCATCCAAATGGTTTCTCTAAGTCCTCGGACGAGACGGATGGTCTGGGCTTTCGACTCCTCTTCGGCGACCATTGGTTGACTTCAGGGCGACGGGGTAAAACTTTTGTATTGGTTTACCTTTTAACCAATCCCATGGATTTTAATTTATCCTCCAGTGACTGCTCTGGCTCGACCCAACCTGTACTTGAAGCCCCCTTATTTATGGCATTTGCTGACCTCTCGGGTCAGAGCTGCAATACATTGGCGTCTTGCAGTCTGATGCCATTGTCTGGCCAGCTAGATATCATAAATCCACATATAAAACTGTCTACGTGAATCCTGGTCTCACACAAAGATTTGGCGATAAATACCGCTTTTTAATTGTATGTAATTTCTAAGTAAATTTATTTTCCAAGTAAATTTATTTTAAAAACTTGTAATATGTCGAGAATGAGTCGAGCTAGTGTCCTTAAGTTTAATATTATTCGTTTGCAGATGAAAAATTGCGTATAAAATAATTATGTACTTAACATTATTGAACGTATTTTTTATAATATTTAGAAATGCTCATTCAAAAATTGGGAAGTTTTTCGAACGTTCAACAGCGTTTAAAATCAACAGGATTTCATTATGCACTAACTGTAATAATCTTATCAAATTTTATTCAAAACGTACATTTGTTTGTAAGATATCGCGTTCTGAAACTTGAGGCGATACACACACATAGAGAAAATAAGCTTCCAGTATTCACTGATTGTAATTTTTGTACTTAATTTAGTTCGAAACGCTCCATTCGTTCTTGAGATAATGTTTCTGCAGACTCACACAAGCACATACAATGGACCCGCACACATATATACACATATTTGCACACACACACAGATCTCACCTCAAAACCTTTGATTCGGGTTCAGAGGTGCTTGAAACGGATTCTATAATCAAATATTCAAATTTTTGACCCCGTCGCAGTATTATTATACAGTACAGTACTATTATACCGTCACAGTACTATTATATAAATTATACTGAGTGTGTAGGGAAAATAAAGAAATAAAAGAGAAAGTAAAATAGTTTTGTTTTAAAAGGATATAATCAGGTGACTTTATGTACTAGTTAACAATTCGTAGTTGGTCGAGATTAAATTAAAAAAAAAGTGGTGCATAATTTAATATTTGTTCTTCATCTATGAAAAGTGAGACATATGCTTTTCCTATACACACTATGCACTTAACTCTAAATACATAAAAGCCATCCAAGCAAAACTGTTTTTTACATTTCAAAGTAAATTCTTATGAAATTCTTCGCCCTTTGATGTCTTCTGGAAAATTTAGATGTATTAATAATATTTTGGATTATGGGCCTGTTGGGTATTGAATAGTAAAATAATTTTGTTGCTGTTTATTGTATTTGTTTACTTTTTCTTGAATATGATAAAGATTAGAATGTGATGATGTAGTGTTGTGTAAGTTGATTGTTTTAAGAGATGAATTTGCGCATTAAGGAACACCAGTTTCATTTGATTAATTATTACGTGCCCTACATATATAGTAAAATGTACAGGAAAGATATTACGATAGAGTCGATAATTCGGATGAGCGTTTTCGACGAAAGAGCACGTTTTAAGCATAACCGAACTCGAATAGAACGTTTTGGAGATGATGTCTTTCTCGCTACGTGTATGTGTATGTTTATAAGTCTGTGCAAGCGATGTCTCACTAATGAAAGAAGCGTTTCCAAAGAAAATTAGTACCACTATTACAATCAGTGTATACTAGAATCCTACTGATTTAAAAAAAACTAAAACAACAAGAATTATAATAATGCTAAATCAACATTTATTTCATACTAAAAGCGAATGACACACATTTCAAACGCTAAGAAAAACTTGAGAAAAGCATTTAAATAAAAATAAAATAAATAAAATTATAATGCGGGCATACAGCTGATTCGAGAACACGTTAGATCCATTTCATCAGTACAAGAGAACCAAAATCCTGAAGTCAAAATGGCTATGGATAATCAACTTAATCCTATGGGGTTTGGATCACACTCTTCTGGATCACACTCTTAATGATGTTGATGGTCATTTAGATATTTTGAATTCCGTTGATCCTTGTGATCAATTTATCTAGGAAATGGAAAGCAATAATCGTGTTTCTTGTTTGGATATCTTGGTCATCCGCAAAGATAACGGATTCCTCACTACGGTGTTTCGTGAGCATTTTTAGGTCTCTTTACCTCCACAAAAAATTCCTGCTCCTGCTATCCACCAAACTAGGGTGGCAGGAATTGCTGCTTTCAATATGTTTGTCCATAGTGCTTTGAACTTTCGTTCTACTATGAAACTGTTCAATTCTGAGATTGATTATTTAAAAGTTGTTACTGTCGAACGTGGTTTCTCTCCTAACATTGTTGATCGTATTATAGAAAAGAAATTCTAAACCTTCCACTAAACTTATTTCTAAAAAACTTTTCAACAGCACCATTTTTTCACACTTTTGTCCAAAATTCAATTAGCAGATTGTTAAGATCCTTATAAAATTCAAGTTCAATATCGTTTTTACACCTTCTAAAAAATTCAGATTTTCTAATCTTAAAGAACCTTTAAAAATTTTATTAGTTGGGATATTTATAGTATATCCTGCCATGGCAGTTTTTTTATAGTATCGGTTAAACCCAATGTGCTTTAAAATTTCGTATAAAGAAATATGAAAACTATGTCAATAAACAGAAATTTAATAAATCTTTATCTAATAACAGATCAACATTTGACCATCGTTTTGACTTTTCTTCTGTAAGGTTCATAGAAAGACACAACTAGGATATACGATTACTACAACTACTCTTTTACAACTAGGATCACACGCGATTATCGACGGATATGGTACATCGTCATCGTGGCCACATAAATATTAGCTAGGATTGTCGTCAAAATCAGTGTCTCGATGTCTGGACATATTGTTAGGGGGCAATTTAAATTTTATTGCTTCAAACTCTCACTTTTATGAAATGTTTGTTTGTTACTACAGAATCCCCAAATCTTGTATATTTATCATCACATCACGCTACTCAAGTTTTTCTCATCCTTTGCACAAAGTGTTTTCCACTTATTGATGTTGAATATAAGAAATTCTGCTTAGACTACGAATTTGCCGAAATTGCCTCATTTCAATTTCGTTATGTGATGTTAATCCACTGTTAAAAATATTATGTCGTTGAACTTGTTCACCATTTTCTTGTGAAAGAAATCAAACCATTGCATTTTGTAGGGAATGCCATGAACTGCATGCATCAGATTATTTTAAATTTTTTCTCAGGACGATGGTTCGTAATTGGCATTATAAAGTCTTTAGGACAGTGAAGGGGGTAAATATTGCAAATGGAGTAAGAAATGGCGACATGTCAATTACTCAGATTAATATAAAATATAATGCTCTATTTCCACTTTCTCATGCTATAGAATATAATGAGAAAGTATTGTTTAGGACCTCCTGAACACGTTAGATTATTTTTAAAGGGATGTATGTATGTTTTCGATTTCTTGTGTACACAATAAATACCACAGGTATAATGGGATATCATGATTGTTTAATGAACGAACTCGGAACTAAACATAATTTATTATAAAGTCGAGCGAAAACTTCGAAATATATTCGAAATTTTTTATTTTTTTTAACATGGCAGCCCAGGACAAAATTTTACTTACTTATGCATAAAACGGGTTATTAATGGCTCAATGGTAGAAAAGAACTTAAGTGTTTGAATCATTGTAGTGACAAACTGTAGCGATACATTTTTGTGTTGGTGACGTCATTAGCCCCCTGCGAGGGTGTACATTGTAAAACTTGGTATCAATCGAAAGAAAATTTACAAAATTCGCACACACACAAAAAAAGAAATCACAAGCAACTTAAAAAAAATTCTGAAATGAGAAAATGTGATTGAGTCACCTTCCAGTTATTTTCATAATATTATTAATTTTCACTCCATAAAAAACTATTGACTTACGTATTTTGTTATCTCGATAACAATTCCCTTATTATTATAAACTTGTCTTAGATTGGGACTAGTTGATACTCTTCCACTTAGTAAACTAAACAATTTTTCTTAGGGTTATGATTCTAATCTCATGAACTTTAATTGGTGCAAATAATGAAGGAATTAAATAGATTTTAATAGATTTTTTATGTAATTAACAGTAATATAAAGGGATTTAAAAATACAATTAATTTATTTGCTCCCGTCGTCGACGCAGGCGTTTCCTTGTGATCGCTCGGTTGCCGGGTTGTGGGTTCGAGTCCTACCTGCGGACATGGATGTTGTGATATTGGGCGCGGTTTGTTCCGACCCCCACTGGTGCGCTGGGGCAACGTCATGTGACGGCTAACAGGTCACGGTTCTGGCCATTGTTTAGGAGGCATTGACTGTTCTTGTTATATGTTCGGAATACTTATTCTGTTTGTATAATGTATGTTTTATTCCCTGCCATTTAAAAAAATACATATTTTCTCCAGTCTCCCTTACGTATTTTTATGCGTAATGGAGCTTAACAATTACCACTTAAAAATACAACTTAACCATTTCAAAGAATATTTCGAAATTGTCATCTACCAAAAACAAAATATTGCTCTGTCCGGGGTTGCATATAATGAACTCGAGTAACATGTCTGTATAATATAAAGGCATAAATGCGAGGTTACATCAATAGATTGAATGACTAAAATGTATCGTCCGTCTAACCATAATTATGTTGTTTCGAGTGACACTGTAGGTCACATTTATGGCTGCCATAAAACGTGGACACTGACTGCTTTGGGGATATTGTGGCACAATAAGAAAGAAAAGGGAACTTAAAGTTAAACTTATAATTAACATTAAGTATTATTAAGCATTAAAGACATGGCCGTTGATCTCATAAAGTGGAATTAACATTTAAACGTACATTGCCCGTTGTTGTGCCGCAATAAACCCTCCAATTATTTTTACCTTTTGTGTAAGTCCTGAAAAGAATTATTAATTAATATGAAAAGATTAGACTATTTAAACTTAATTCATATCGTTTATCAACAACATCAATTTATCAATAACATCGATTTTCATTAATTATTTTAGCGAGGGGACATATGCGACCAGAATTATTAGATTTACGATAGTGTCTAGGACCTGTGATAATCTGAGCACATATCTTCCAGTTTAGTCTTAGGCTTATCATCTCTCAAAGACTTGCATCAGTCTTAGTGCTGAAGTATGGCCATAACTCTATGATGTGTGGCTCCTACTCGTACTTTTAATGCACTCGCACATAGATCTATTTCCATTCCTTTGGAACCTCTACGGGACACTCTACAAAATTGGTTTTTTATGCTTCTCTACCCGTGCTCTTCAGTCGAAATCGTGATCGTTTCTCATTTCATGTCTGATCTCCATCTCTGCTTCTCGTTGTGTGCATCTGATTTCATCTACAACTGAACTCTTTTTTTCTTTCGTCTGCTCCAAGCTGTGGTTCCCTCGGCGGATGGGGGGGGGGGGGTAGCTCCGCCCTTCTTCCCCTTGGCGCTCATTGGTTCTTCTTTACCCAATGGCATCATTTCACATTTAGCAAGGCCTCTCTCAGCCCCTCTGGTCTGGAACCCCTAAATGTATAGTATTATGACTTTAAAGTTCACGTTGTCATAAACCCCGGTGCCAGCCAGACTACCGCTTTCTTTGCCGTTCTGGCCACCATAAATACTCAAATAAAAGTGTCTCATGTGAGAATAATTTCTGGTCTCACAGATATGTTTACCACATTAATGACATTCAAATGACCACATTAATGACATTCAATAGCTCTTATTATTTTGTCAAAATACTCTTTAACAATTTTAATCACAGTATGGATATTATTTCTTATAAATGATTTCGAGCAATTTCCAGTATTTGAAACTCGTAATTAAACAATGAAATAAATACAGCTTCATTTTGAATTCTTTCCAAATCTTCAGAAGGAATATTTTTCTCGTAGGAATGGATATGTTTAGGCACATAAGTTTTTATGTCTTTATTAAAGCTGAAAAAACTTGATTTAAATTATATTTTAAATAACTCATAAATTAAAGATGAATAGCCATATATAGAAGTAAACATATAGTTAATTTATTTAAATTTAAATATTCATAATTTTTATACTAATGCAATTTATAAATTCATTTCTACATAAATTTACATTCACGTACAAGTATTAAAAGTGCGAACATTCCCAAAAATATCACTATGCATATTTTTAAATTGATACTTCTATTTGAAAGAACTAAATGCAACTAAATTTAATAAATATGAGTAGAAATAAAAATATATATTTATTTAACTATGGAATTGCAGGGCGTTTAGAAACTGTTTAAGGAACAACGTCGAATAGCAAAGTAACGTAGTAAGTACTACACAAACCGAGCTTGCGTAGACGTTTGCAGGACAAGAACCACTTCAAGTTTCCGCGTGATCCACCATATATGTATTACAGTGTAATAAAATACCACTTACACTATATGATCAAAAAATGGGTTTACAAATAAAGAAATCAGTATCTATTGCAAATTTGAAATAGAATCATGAAAGTTCATTTAGACGTCGATGGACTACATTGCACACTGTCTACTAATTTTGAATTGTTCTGAATATAATTACTAGCTTCTAAAAGCATAAAATTCTAATTGTTTTTTTGGGAATCACGAAAAGTTGTTGATTATGTTTCCACCAGGACGGCTTGCCAATTTTGATAACCGGACTCCGACAAAAATATAAATATAATTGACTTAGATAAAAACTTTTATAAAAATATAATTTTTTGAAAACTATGATATTTCTCTCTTAATTCAGCTGATCACATAAAAAGGTTTTGGTGGTCCACATGTAAACCGCAATTGACGTCTTTTCAAGGCCGATCTAGATTTATGTCTAAATGATTCTGGAACCCCCAAAATGGTTAGATCTAGCCCTAAATTGGAAATTCTGAAGCAGTGAAATTTACCGGCACTGGCATTTACAGTATAATCCTGCCTTGAGTACTCAGAATTTCAGTTGGAATACGGTCTGTTACGATATTCGTAAAATTTATGATTCCACTTCCGTGTCAAGTATATGTGACATTCCTGTCAAATTTCTTCCATGATTTACTCCGGACTCCACTCTCTACAATGCATTCCATCATTAAACAAGAAAGATCAATCATGCTTAAAACATTGATTATGAAACACGTTCCAACTTCAATGAAATTTTATTTAAACAGCTATAAAATACAATACATTCCTAAGTAATATTTCATTTAAAACTTATCACAATACTATATTAATTTATTATATTTGTAAACTTAAACCATCATCGAAAAAAATGAACGTCATTCAAATGACGACATTGAAATATAAATTGCCTGGTTTAAACATCTCTAAACTGCGATACATTCCTCGGTAATATTTTTAAAATCATCATAATGCTACAATAATTAATTATATTTGAAAACGTCATCGAAAACAACTGACATTCATTCAAATGACGTCATAGAACAAGTAATACGCCTGGCTCTCTCTATAAAAGCAGCATTTCATTCATACATTTTCCCATTCATTTCATTCATCATAGTAATAAAATAATTTATTTTATTTAAAAACTTAAGCCCATGGAGCTACAAGTAATTAAATTCTATGCATAAAACTTCATAGAAAAAAATCGTCCTTCTATCTGTAAAATCAATGAATATTTCATTCGTATCAGCTATACAGACTCCATGAGCTGAATACTTTTGCGTTAAAAAAATACAGCAATTCTTATACAACGCATCCTACATAATTTACTGTTTGCATTTTACATAAGTGAAAAATAGGCTTCGTGATAGAAACAATCAAATTTAGATGATCATTTAAACTCAAATATGTTGTCATTGCGTTTTTTCAGTATGTAGATGCACATAATTTAAGCAAAAATAAAGCGGTTTTAGGAGGAATACAACACTCAATATGAATTAAAAAGAACTTTAAAAATCACTATTTTGAGACAAGATGGATGCCATATTTTATTTTGAAGTGGGTCACGTCATCTTTTCATATCATGGTCATGTGATCGCTTCATATAAGAGGTGTAATTATTATTTTAATTTTTATTTAAAAAACTACTAAATATATTTTGCTGAAATTTTTTTATATATTTTATGGAATAATTTGAATATTACCTAAAATTTTCGAAGCAATTTGTGAATTTTAAATCCGCTGTATTTCATTTTTTCAACCCGGGTTCAATACAAAACTAAATGGTTGATATTAGTCATTTATATTCCCATAGGTCCTACAGACCGTTTGAACAACATACTAAAATTTCATTTTGATTAAGTCATTTTTAAGGCAGTTACCGTGCTGAGAGACCGACAGACAGACAGAATGAACAAAGTCATAAACACTTTTCAACTTTGTTGTAAAGGGTTAAAAAGAAAAATCTTTAAACCTGTAATGGAACAAACGAATCAAACGCTAAATTCCAGCCAAACGCACCTCTACATTAGTAGTCTCTCATGAGGTGAAGCAGGCGACGCAGGATAAGATCTCCTTCATTTAAAATTATCGACTGAATGTGTTTTTTTTATTATTATTTGGTGAATGTTTCGCTATTTTTAGATAGTGTTTGACAACACTTGGGCTAGTAGCGTGATTTGTTTTGATGATGTTTCCTGTCAAGATGGGTGGAGAATCCCGCTAATGAATCTGCTTCATTCCTGAAATCACGAGCCACCACTGATCTGCATATTATACTCTGCACAACTCACCAATGTTTAAACTGCCCGAGAAGCGTTCGTAAAACTTGGAGTAACTTATAGACCAAGTATCGTGCCAACATAAGAGAAAACTATTTTGATAGTCACTGTCAAAGTACTCTGTCAAGATAGTACTCTGTCAAAGTTTTGAAATTCAACCTAAAATAATTTTCTAAATTAAAAATAAACAACTATACATCGTTATAAAATTTCGGCAAAAGGTGAGTTCGGTGAAATTGTTTTTCCTCGCCAAAAAATATAAAGTAAATCTAATCGACATCATATCTGATTGAGGTTTAATTTATATGACGTATAATGAACTAACTTCCATTTCATTTATCTTAAGCTCTTCTAAAATTTATATCAGAGTGGCAAACTTTGCATATTGCATTATAACAATTTTATAAAACACACTGTAATAGTCATATTGTCATTAAACCATTCCTTACCGAGTTGCATGAATATTTTAAAGCCTTATAATTTTGAAACTGAATAAATTCAAATAAAAATTGCTCAAAACGAGCTTATTTGACTCGAGGGGCCATGCAAAGTATAAAGTATTCATTAGAAAAATAATGTTTATTTGTGTTTCAAAATATATGTAATTTGTCAGTTGAAATTTTATTTTAAAAACTCTAAAAATATTTTAATTTTCAATGGAAAATAAAACATTTAGAACATGAGACTTATTTTTACTTCGAAAACATGTTCGCTGTAATATTAAGTTGAGTCTCAGTAGCACAGTGACTCCGTAAAGAATCCTACTAAATTCCATTACATTTTACCACTCTGAAACTAGGTTGGAGGGCAATTTCAACAAACTCTGGCAGCTATAATAGTTCAATTTTCCTGGGACACTCATTTTTACTTCATACTGGGCTGGAGTGGGAAATCAAAGCTGTGTCTACAAATTTTACCCAATTATATTTCATCTACACAACTTATACCAGGGTTGGGGAACTTTTTTATGTTTGAAGGCCAAATCGAAGTAAACTGTCCTCCAGTAAGGCCGCACTTGATGTCCAGAAGACTAAATGTGCGTTAGGCCTACTGGCCATGTTATGAATTCTATTGAATTATACTATAAACGTTTTAAGTGTGTTCAATATGTTGTGTAATCTCTGTTGTATAAATATTTTCGCAATTGGAAGTGAAGTCAACTTATCTCCTATTTGTAGCCCGAGATACATGAGTGCAATTATGTATTCTACGACCAGTAAGCTTAACGAATTGAAATACATCAAACACTTTATTATTCGATTCTTAAATAAATATATATTAACAGACACCAAAATATGATTCTACCTTCGTTATTCTGCCAAAAGGAGCAGGATGCAAGACAATTCGTTACGTGATGAAAGTGGAATAGTCGTCAACGTACTTAGGCGACTCTGATTTGAAATATTTCTGGGAGAAGCCTAATAAAGACTGAGTTCACTGGACATAAATCAAAATCGACAACAAATTAAAATCGACAACAAATTAATCGACAACAATTAATTAACATTGAGTTGAAATATGACCAATATACTATGATGAACAAGAAATTCGTAACTTATGGGAGAACATAGACAACTTTCTCAGTACTAGATGACGATGTCCTAGTTTTGAATGGCATTTGGTGAGTTATTCATAGTTACCCGGCTCTGTCTGATCGCCAAGTCGATCATTAGAACGAATGGCAAAACTCTATAACTCGGGCAGCACTTCATCAAATCTGCACATAAGGCACGGGCCATAAGTTGAGACGACTACTGGATCTTTTCAAAACATGGATGGCATTACGTTCGAATCTAGTCCACGACTTAAACACAAGAAGACACGTTGGGTATATCATTCTATAGTTGACACAGCCATTGGAAACTTTCAAAACACGGATGACATCATGTTTGACTCAGGTCCAGGGCTGAAACACAAGGCACGCTTGACATTCTTTAGTTGAGACAGGTGGAGCATCTCAAAACATGGATAGCAGCACGTTTGAACTGGAACGCAATATAAACAAACGATAGTATACCTTTCATTACAAACATATCCTTGAGTTCACAGAAGAGTAAAATATCTGGATTACTTACAATCAAAATATCGGCCATATACTTTGTCAGCACAACGCAGATGCCTATACACTACAACTGTTACTAATGCACTATAGCGTCTAGACGATATCACCTTCACCGTTGAAAGACAGGGAGAGACTGACATTTAGCCCCCAAGTACTGTGTATTTATAGCCAGTTATATGGATTTAAATTTCCATATGCTTTACATAAAGTTCCATGGATGATCGTTTCCATGGATGCGAAATCCTGACAAATATTCTTACATTTGTATAATCACTTTCATTTGAGGCTCTGAAGTTTATTTTTTCGGCTATGTCACAAGGGCCCCAATCACCAAGGGCCCCTTGTGACATATTGTCACAAGCTGTATGATCAAAAATATATCTATATGTTTTACACCTTCTTCATTAGTTAGTATCTAATGTAGACTGGGAGGACAAAATATTATATATACTGTAATAGTAAAATTTTATTGGTAGTCATTCGAACTCATGGAGTGGAGAACTTGCTGTCTCGAGCTAAATTCATATGAGGTATTTCTGTAGGAACTTTTATAACTAGTCTTTTCTGAACAATTTTCTATATTTTACAAAGCACGCTACGATCGTTCAAGTTAACGTTTCGATTTCAATTTTACTGAAACTGCGCATTATTATTGAAGCAAAACTATCAACGTACCCTCACTATAAAAAGTTAAGCACGCAATGCAAATTTCATTTTTCGAAATCGTATTCGAATTTGAGTGGCAGAAAATCGCTGCGGAAGTAGATGGCAGTATGTAAATATCGTATGTTACAGCCAATCACGATTGATTGTCCGGATATATGCTAATTAGGCATTCGTTGAAGACGCCAGCATGCTGAAGGGTTTGAGGAGGTGCATTTAAATGCTGATACGAAGTGTTTATAACTTTTGCAGGATTATTTTTGATGATATTTGGGTCTCTATGACTGAAAAAAGGCGAATGACAGATAGTGAGCGCTGTTGTGCTGTCGGACGCATTGAAGCAGGACAGTCATCAAAGATGTCGCTATTTTCTTTGACGTTGATCATTCGGTAATTTCTCGATTATGGAAATAATTCCGTAACAAGTCAAACACTTGTCCGGAGACCTATTCCCGGCCGTCCAAGGATTACCACCCCCTCTGATGATCGGTATATTGCTATAGTAGTTAAGCGAAATCCACAAGCGACCTCCACAACTGTTTTATCCATAGTTGCAGCAGCACTCGGTAAGACAATATCTGCCAGTACTGTGTGCTGAAGACTCCACGTGAAGGGACTGTATTCCCGAGTACCAGGTTTTTGTGTGTCACTAACCGTCCAAGCCAGGGGGGCAAAATTAGAGTGGTGTCGTCAACATATCAATTGGACTATCTCAGATTGGTGCAACGTCCTGCTTACGGACTAGATTTGTCATGTAATCAGATGGTAAGCGTGTAAGAGTCTGGAGAGAACGACGCACACGCAATCAGGCCAAGAACATCATCGAACATCACTCATTCAGAGGTGGCAGCCTCATGGTGTGGGTTGGGATTTCAGTGGGATATCGCACAGAGCTGCACATCCTTAAAGGTGGTTCTGTGACGATTGCGCGGAATCGAGATGAAGTCCTAGACCCCATTGCAAAATTTTACGCTGCAGCAGTTGGTCCTGATTTCCTCCTTATGGATCATAATATCCTTCCCCATCGAGTTAAAATCGTTGACGAATACCTGAAAAGTGAGGGCATTTCTCGTATGGAGTGGCCGGTGTATAACCTTTGGGATGCTCTTGGGCGTTTACCTCCTCCAGCCAGTCTCAGATAGTTGGAAACTGCCTTATTGGAGGAATGGTCTTTCCTCGCATTTGCGATGGTTGATCACCTCATTGAAAGCATAAAAAATCATTATAAAGTTTGTGTGAAGGTCGGGGTGGTCACATGCCATATTAATGTAAGTTTTGTTTGGTTTGTTTGCCTTTAAACATAATTTCGTTAATGACCCAAATGTGACGTCATCATATAACTTACAAAAAGTAAATATTTTTTTCATCTTTGTACATAATTCTTGTGTTCTTTAAAATGCTCTGTAATTTTCAAATTCTTATGGTATAGAAAGGAGAATCAGAGAGTATCCAAGTCATGGATTAAGAATTTATCAGAGATATCCAATCCGAAAGCAGAAATAAAAAGAGTCTAACCAATCCGAAACGAGAACTAACACACAAATTGTAGTGTAGTGTTCTGAAACACAAACAGAAATGCCCCAACAGGACGAAGCAATACCAGACAAGAATATATATGTCCCAACAAGCAAAAAATAAGAAAAGGGGAGGGGGGGGGGATTGCAGGACACTCCGGTAGACCATGGACGAAAATGGAGCACTACACAGGTTATTAACTTATTTGTTAGAATTTTCTGGTTATGAAAAGTTTCAAAAACTTAAAATCATCAACTAAAATTCAATGCTAAAACACCACTATTTAGTGACTTAACAATGACGCATAATTTACTATTAACATAATTGATTGCATATAGCAAGACATGGAAAGTGTCACGGCCTTAAACACATATGTATCACGGCAATCTTGTCTATCCTAGTTCCCTTAATGGAAATTTCTAATGCAATCTAATAAAACATTTCCTTAATTTTAACCAAAATACAATATTCCACTTGTATAATTTAGTTTGATTTCATATTTATGTGCAAGAAGCTGTGCTAATTCATGCATAAACAATAAAAAAATACTTTGCGTCAGGGTGAATAACATTTCTCATACAGTGATAAAAACTATAGTCTTAGACAACTAAATTAAAAAATGAACATGTTTAACGATTTTCGTTATCAATTAACAGTTATTGATTAGTATACACCTGAAGGTAAGAAAGGAAAACTAAACGGATAATGACAATTAGTATAAAACGTATCATTTTCATTTAAAAATTTATCCATTTAATTTTTTTTCCTTCTTTACAAGAGCTATTATTCACGTTTAAAAGGATTTGATAGTGAAGATGTTTTACTTTTATAAATGGCTTCCAGATATATTCAATATTTGGTGTCTTAGTTCATGTCAATTTCGTCTAGACAGAATAATTTACTTACCTAAGAAATGTTTGAGTTCAATTGCAGTTTTTTAATGCACACTTTAATCCATTTCTTTAGATTTCTGTGGATTTATAATGTAACTTAATTATGTGCATATGAGAAAAATAAAACAAACAGCAATTCTGCAAATCGCCCTTTTTCGAAGTTGTGAAATAATCACACATAATAAAATATGTTTGTATGTGTGTATATGGAGACTGTAGCGGAAAAGAACCGACTTCTGAAATCTGTTACAGAGATATTATTATCGATAACTCACCCTGGCGAGATTTTTTTTTAAATTCGAGTTTTGGTGAGATTTGCGGACTTTCTTCCCTACAAGTAATAAACAAAAAACACACAAGAAAATTGCCTTGTTTGGGGGGAAGAAGCTTTAAATATTTTGACTATTGCACATGTTAACGAAATGACCATGACACACCGAGTTGCGTGGCATTTCAAATAAAAATGTAAAAAGCTGAATAATATCATGATCTCAATTTCAGTATCTGATACCATATGTTACGTAAAGCTTTATGGTTACATCATAAGTTTGCTGTAAGGAAAGTAAAGTCATTGCATTTTCATAGTGTCAGTAGAAATTGCCAATACGACTGGACAAAGAATCTAGTTCCAACGAGGTGCAAAGATGACCCAGGTAACATTTTACATATGATGTTTGAGGAAGTATTTGAAAGGCTGACCTTTAGTCAGTAGCTAGTTTACTAAATTAATAATATTGGCCCACTGCATCACAACATAACTAGCTCTTTGTAAATATTATGTTAATAACTGATAAATTTTGTAAATAATATTTAATGACAAAGTTAATAATGAGGGAATTTAGTAGAATAATAGTAAAAATGCTTTTATGAACATTAATTTGCCAAAATTTCGTGTGTTACCGATATAAGTTAATCTATATTTTATGTCTATCAATCAATTTGGTTTTCAGGAACACAACAACTATGGATTATCACTTCGGCAATGTACAAAATTTTATGATTAGCAGCCATGTTTAGTAATAGCAATGTTGAAAGTAAATATTAATAAAATTAAATATAACCAAATATTAATTTTTTTAGGCCACAGTCACGCTATTTTCAGTAAGTCTTATTTTCAGTATGTGATGTCATATCATATGTTAAAATCCAGATTTCTGCTCTTTATATATAAATTATGATAAAACACAATTTTGAGCGATTTTCATACAAATCGATGTTTAGCGATCGAAAATGTTGCCTCAGAACTTATAGCTTTTGTCGTAACATCATTGAAAATATCGAAAAACGTTCTAACTAACGATCTGTGAATTGGATCAGTA
This sequence comes from Amaurobius ferox, assembly GCA_951213105.1. Classification (NCBI taxonomy): domain Eukaryota; kingdom Metazoa; phylum Arthropoda; class Arachnida; order Araneae; family Amaurobiidae; genus Amaurobius; species Amaurobius ferox. The sequence continues at coordinate 19,007,257 of OX578145.1, read as the reverse complement.
GAATAATTATTTTATATTTACTTATTTATTTATTAATCTTTAAATATATTGAAATACCCATATTTCAGGTATTCTGATTCTTTTTTCACCTCATCCAAAAATGGAAAGTTTGCACAGTTATATTAGTTTGGGCAAAAATATGCGGCATATCTTTGCATTAAAAAAAATCATCCTTTTAAATTATTCTACTTGCTGATTTTCAGTTAATTTTTCAATAAAAGCACAAACATGGAAATGTTCAGTTCTTCAATTGAGGATATTATTCTCCGGTTGCTGTTCATTGGGAGTTCCAATTGACGTCATATCTTGTTCGTTACCATAGAAAGCAGTGGCGTTTTATCGTAGGAAAGTTGTTAGGTTTGTTGGGCAGACGATAAAGATGAAATACGTTTCTTATGCGTGGTTTGTACAGCTGCTATCTCTAGCTTCGATTTTAAAAAACGGACAGCTCGCGACTATGTCCTTTGAAAAACTGAATGAATGATTTTGCAATTAATCACAGGTTCAATTATCCCAGTTCCTCCCTTCGTATTTTCCCTTGATGTTTCTGTGCATACCTGTCTTGGAAGGTATAAACCGCGTTTTGTTTCATGTACATTTCTTTTACTTCCATTATTTATTTATTTTTTTATTACTTCTTTTGCTTTCCACATGTTTGCAGAGAGTGCATGGAAATGATCTGAAAATTGAGTATGGAACATGTAAACTTTATGAACTCATTTTATCTCTGCGCTAGTTCCAAGCAACGGCGGGTACATTTTCTAATCTATCTATTATATTAAGCCCCGATATATTATTGCAGAGTTTTCATTCTTAACAAGATCGCCGCAGCATATTTTTATCGTTGTTATTGTGATAAGCCGGCGTTTTATTAAAACGTCAATAGGTTTTGGAGAATTTGTTGCGAGTTTCGGTGTGAGGGTGGCCTCTTAAATCCTGTACAACGCCGTATACATTTTTTAGTGATGGAAAAAAATTATCTTGATATTAAAGCATATTAACGCAATTCCATAGATATGCCACTTGTACAGGCGATAATAATATTTAATTTAGATAGTTGGCTATATATATATATATATATTGCATATATATATATATATATATATATATATATTGCATATATATATATATATATAGCCAATAAATTTGAAAATAAGGTAAATATATATTTAAAATTTTGAAAATTATTTTCGCTAAAAATATGTAACATTAGGCAATTTGATACTACGATTTGAACCCCTTATATAATGGTGATGGCGGAATACCAGTTTTTTTATTTCTTCTAAGAATCACTTGTCTGTTCACTCTGCTTTACTTATAAGGTGAACTGTTCTGTCTCGTACTGTAACTCACTGAACGGGTTTTAAGGAAGGGCACTGTAACTCAAGGTTAATAGAATATATATATATATATATATATATATATATATATATATATATATATATATATATATATATATATATGTATATATATATATATATTTTCCAAATGGCCTGGCACAGTTGACCTTCGCCATTCGCCTTTATTACAGCGGCCAAGAGTGTGAACCATTTAGCCGTCCATTGACGTTGCCCCAGGCGCACCAGAGGGGGTCGGATCACATTGCGCCCACAACACAAACATCCATGCCTTACGTGGGGCTCGAACCCACAACGTGACGGTCGAGCGACTGCTACGGAAACGCTTGCCTTGACCAATCGACAACAACGTCGGCGGTTAATAGAATATTAGCAGGTTGTCTCGTTCGCTATCCCCCCCCCCCCATGGTAACATTTCTGGGCGAGCTTTGACGTCACTGCTAGACCTTCCGTTCTGTTGTCCAGCAGCGCTTCGATGGAAAACAGCACGGTTTTATTTAAAACTGCCTTGCCTTAAACATCAACGAGATACATGAAATGTTTCCTAAAATAATGTGCTAACACTGAAATATGACAAATGAACTCAAATTTGAATTCAAAATGAACTAAATTGCTGTAATTAACGGATGAAGAAGTCAAAAACAGTGGTTTGACAAATTATATACTAAGACAAGGATATGATTCTCCGGGTGATTTCGTATAACAAATACATTCATCATCTTTCTTACACAAAATTTACATATTTCATGCGTAAACTGATAATCTTTATTAATATTTTTACTCACAAATATATTGCATGAATATGGATTTTAATATAGTATTTTTTAACAATTACTTTTACAACACATTAAAGATTTTAAACGAAATATCCCGTTCAAATTCATTAAATAGAGACTGTTCACTTTACTGTCTGTATTGTCTATTAAATGTTTGAAATAGGATATAACTAATGAGAAATATGTAAAAATAGAATTAAATAAGATTTATTTCTATAAAACTCTCCATATTATCTTTATCAATTTGCAATTAAATTTCTATTTCTTTAAAAACTGGATGATTTAAAATTTCCTGCATATAAATGCTATGGAAATTATTCTGTCGAATAAAAGTAAGCGTACCATTCCGTTCCTAATTAAATGTTTGAAGTAGGATATAACTAATGAGAAATATGTAAATATGGAATTAAATAAGATTTATTTCTATAAAACTCTCCATATTATCTTTATCAATTTGCAATTAAATTTCCATTTCTTTAAAAATTGGATGATTTAAAATTTCCTGCATATAAATGCTATGGTACTTATTCTGTCGACTAAAAGTAAGCGTACCATTCCGTTCCTAATTAAATGTTTGAAATAGTAGATAACTAATGAGAAATATGTAAAAATAGAATTAAATAGGATTTATTTCTATAAAACTCTCCATATTATCTTTATCAATTTGCAATTAAATTTCTATTTCTTTAAAAACTGGATGATTTAAAATTTCCTGCATATAAATGCTATGGAAATTATTTTGTCGAATAAAAGTAAGCGTACCATTCCGTTCCTAATTAAATGTTTGAAGTAGGATATAACTAATGAGAAATATGTAAATATGGAATTAAATAAGATTTATTTCTATAAAACTCTCCATATTATCTTTATCAATTTGCAATTAAATTTCCATTTCTTTAAAAATTGGATGATTTAAAATTTCCTGTATATAAATGCTATGTTACTTATTCTGTCGAGTAAAAGTAAGCGTACCATTCCGTTCCTAATAGTTCCTATACAAAAAATATTTGAACTTTATAATTTTCTGAAAATTGTCATCGATTTGATTTTAAAATATTTAGATTATATCATTGCATGCTCAATGCATGTAATTAATATTTTCATTTTATATGCTTAAAGAAAACCCCGTTTCTATATATTTAATGATATACATCTGCTGTTTAATTTTGTTTATTTGAAGTATTTGTGAATTAATTTGATTTCTTTTATGGTACAGATATTACCGTAGAATTCCGTCAATCGGCACTTTAAAATGCGATAGAAAATCGTGGAAAATAAAAGGGGATGGGGTATCATCCAGAATTTTATGCTAAAAGAAACAAAGGCTATTTTTATCATTTTATTCGAAGACGAATTTTTTTCTCTGAAATTTGTCCAATATTTATGGGGAAGGAGCTTCAAACTAAAAAGATTTCATTCACCGTTTGCTTTAAAATAAATAGGAATAAATGTAGTACCATTTTAATGCGACTCTAAATTTATTTTGCTTTTACAAAATTATCCATAAAATTACACTAGTTTCTTTTAACTTATGAATATCCATTTCTTGAACAAAAACCATTTTTATTGAATCGAAACTATTCCGTCTTACTCATGATGAAGCCCTTCAATTTGGCGAATCAAGATATAAATGCCTTAGCAACAACTTTATTAACAAATTTATTAACAAAAAAATTCTTAACAAACTACATTTGACGTGACTAATAATTATTATTGCAATGATTTGATAAAATATGTGTTTTCAAATTTAAATCAATTACTGTTTTTTCTTCAGATGATTTTGAAAGTTTCCTGACTTTCTCTCAAATCCAGACGATATATTTTTTCTGAAACATGTAAAATTTTTGAACTAGGCAAAAGCTATGCATTGCATTGCCTGGAAATAATATTTATTCTAATTTATACAACGTTATTCATGCATGTAAACTTCAGAATACAGTCAATATTTAAATTATGACTAATTTGCCACATTTAGATTAGAAATATATATTTATATCCTTCTCAAACCGACTTACATAACACACCTAACAGCTATTGGCTCTTCTCTGATCATTCACTATTTTTTTTATACTTAACCTTTGCTCATTCAATTATCTTTCAACATAGCATTCATAAATCTTTGTATAAACTTCCCTTATGTTAAAATTTTAATAGCTTCCACTCTCATAAAAAATTTGCAATTTCTTTTCATATGTACGGAATTTATTTTCGTAAACTTCACATTACTATGCATGCACTGTTTTATTTTATTCTATATTGCTTGCACATAGTTACTATTAGATAAATATTTAAATAGTTTCCGATCAACGTTTCTCAATAGTTTTTCTCGCCTTTGTCAAAGAATGGATCTAGCAGTGACGTCACTCGTCTATCCTTCCCGGGACAACTTTTTCCCCGAACGAGAGACAACCTTAGGATTACTGCTTCATGATGATTGTAATTCTTGATTTCCTGTTTTTTCCTTTTTTTTGTCAATTCTTCCTCGCTTAATGCTTGTAGTCTGTTGCATTGGTATGTATAGTAAATTACTATTGCCAATTCTGAAACAGGCATGTGTATGAATTAATTAGAGCTAATGCACAGACTTGAAAATGAGTCTAGTTTAATTAATCTTCAAAATTAAGCCTGTGCTGAATATTTCTTTGTTTGGTATTATGGCCGTGGTTTAACTGTTTTGTTGATTTTAATATTTCGTTACTATTTGGCTTGGCTAATATATATTTCTAATAATTATATATATATATATATATATATATATATATATATATATATATATATATATATATATATATATATATTATTGCTTTACTGAAACAGAATCAGATATATACACCTAAAACTAGAATCTTTCAATCTTTAAAAGCAATTTCAGCTATTTCTACCAAGAGATTATCTCAAAGAATTTTTTATCAATTGCAAATGCTGAACGAACGATCCCATTGGGGGAACACCTGGGATTTCTGAAATTTGCCGTAATACTGATAGTACTCATTTAGGTTTCTAGGTATAGTCTGCCAGAAAAGAATTCTTTCTCAATTTTAAACATTAATAAGCTTATCATAAAGTGCTCTGTAAAACATTTGTTGTATAATATAGAAATAAAAAAAATTGAAAAAAGATAAAATAAAATACTTAAAGTAATCACTTAACTTAAATAGAACTTACCTCAAAACTGCTCATTCTTGCGATGTTTTTTGTTTTAGAAATTCACGTGTAATAATAAATTGTTCATAACAGGAAAACTATTATTGGTATCTAAATAAAATGTTGTAGTTTAATTTTGAAAAAAAAAATAATAATCTGCGCATCGCTTTATGGGACCGCAAAACCTTCAATTTTTTTTATATTTTTAGAAGAAAATTTGATGCAGACAGCACATAACTTTTCATAATGCCATTAGTTTAGTTGTTCACAGTTAAAAAGCCTTATATAAGATCCACGGCACAGCGGCATTAACGTTAAATAGTACACTGGGCCATTTTCTGGATGACAACATGTTAAACTATTTGAAAGTACGCAACTAACTTATATCTCGTTCATCTCTAAAATGATAATTATGAATATTGATAGCATCCGCAATAGTGTCCATATATTAAACTATAATAATTAATCCCCCCATTTGGTGTCATTTCCTTCAATTTCAGCGTTTATTTTTTTCAATTTTGACAGTATTTTCGTCAATCTGGGGCAATGTATCCCCAAGTTCATGATTTTTCTCTAAATGTGTGGCTAAGTTCGACAAATATATCGCCAAACGTTACACACAGGCGGAGAGAAGAGCTTTTCTTATATATAAATGATTATAGGCAAATCGTTGGAATAACTATTGGACTAAACGTTCTAGGGATATTTTTGTTTTTTCACACTTTTGCCACGTCCGGCCACTCAAATAGCTACTACACACCCTTTGGTTCAGTCGAGTGGCCTGAGTTTGCAACACTTTTGCCATGTGACTTGCAAAAATACGTCCAGTCGATAAATGAAGACTAAAATTGAATTAAATGTACTAATTCTGTGGAATTTCAAATAATTATCCACGTTATTTTATGCAATTAAACTCAATTTTTGAATCCTCAAAAACTTAAATCACTCTGATAAGCAAACTAGTAAACGAGCAGACACCAGATCATGTTAAATAAATGCTGTTTAAAAAAAAAAAAAAAATAAATAAAAAAAAAAAATAATAATAACCCTTATTTTGTTGGAAATGTGGTGCCATTTATGAACATACAAAATTATAATTTCAGTATTTTCATATTTTGAACTGTTCGTTTCGTAAAAGAAAGTGTTTGCACGACCTAGTTTTGCTACACTAATATTTACTCGAAATGGCTTCTAAAATATAAAAGATAAATATAACCAATAACCTATAATCATTTTTATTAGAAAATCTTGTTTTTAGGTAACGTTTATAGTTTAGGAGCAATCGTCTTCTGAACTTGAAGAAGATTGAAAATTCTTTGTTTTAAAAAATGCTGTGCTTACATACCGAAAACTAAAAGTGTTAGTTGGAAATAATATATCATTAGTTTGTAGCCCTTTGAAATCCCTACAATGATATATAATTGAATTTGATAGATATAGTTCTTAGTTTTTTAAATATAGTAGTTATAATATTGTTACGAACGTGTCAAATGTCCTGACTGGAGTCTCTTTTGAAAAGTAAATGGAGAAAACAACCATGCAGACAACCTTTCCAGTGAAGTGAATCTAGGGATGTAATTTCAGTATACTGTCTTTTTAGGATTGACATATTTGGCGATTTATCGCGATATTTCAAACTTTCGTGAACACTCTGGATATAACGAATATTCTATGAGATACGAGCCCTTCTAGAAGTTTCTACAGAGAATGTTTAGTGGAGCTATTGACGTGATACAAACAGCATGAAACTGTGACATGCGTCAATGTTTTGAGAATAGTATCAGCTATTTGGTGAAATGGGTGGAGCATTTTTTTGCCATTTTATTGTACTTGACAATTTTTTAGTGCTATTGTGAGATAGTTATCGAGCTATTTGTTGTATATTGTTCTTGTTTGTGCTCACATAGGGGGGTTTAGAGCAGCTAGCTGCACGGTCGGTAAATAATACCTCCTGCACACAGGAGGCACCCGAGGTCTACCAGTCCCGGCAAACGAACATTAGTTTAGGTCTAGAAAGATAAGAACTGAAGAAAAATAGAGTGGTTAAGCAGACTGTTTTACATTATACAAGTATTTGAACTTCTTAAGTACGTCCATTTTTCAAAAATGGAAAATGATTTTTGCGAATATAGAAAAAAGAGCATTTAAAAAAAATTTAGAGTGAGGTATATTAACATAATGAAAAATAGTTTAAAATTAAAGAAAATAATAAAATTATAAAAGGAAAATTTTGAAAATATATAAAAAAAGAAGATATATGGAAGAGGAAAGATATTTAAGCACATGGAGAACAAAAACAGAAATAATGAAAAACTTTGAAAAAATATTTTAAAATAAAAATTTAGAAAATATACAAATAAAAAAGGTCAAAAGAGAAAGAAAAACCCAAGAAACTAAGGAAATAAGAATACGGTTTTTAATTTTATCTATTGAAGAGGGATTTGAACGAACTTTGGAGAACAAAATTGGTTTATGAGAGGGGGAGGATTTATTTTTTGATAAAGGGCTGTCAAAAATGTAGTGGTAAACGTCACCGAATTTATTGCAAGTACAGTTAGAGGTGGATTTAATTTTTAAAAAGTATAGGTAATCAAGAAAGGCTTCATGACCAGTAAAAAAGTAAATGAGGTATTTATTAAAAATTTGTAAATTAGGATTAACGATAGGGGGGTAAGATAGGATTCTATCAGGATCACCAGTCCTAGTGGAAATATAACCATTAAGGTAATTTTGCCAAAGACTAAGGATATGAGATTCACAAAATTTTGAGAGGAGTGAGTAAAGAAAGGGAATACTAAGATGGAAACCAGAGATAGTAGCAATTTTGCACGGTAATCGGCAAATCCATTTCCAGATATAATATTGTGAGATTTTACCCAAGAAATATTGACAAGGTTTCTGGCAAGGAGAGCTTTGGATTTCATGGAATTAAGAAAATTAGATTTATTTTTTATTAAGAACTTGAATGGAAGTGGTATCGGAAAAAATATTAGCATAAGTAATATTATAAAGAGGAGGCCCAGTCAATAGAAAAAGAAATAGCGATGAGTTCGGCCTCTTGAAATTCTGTATTTCTGTTGTCAAGTTTATAGGCGTGAACGTTTTCCAGACCATCATATTTAAAAATATAGACTGAAAAACAAGTGGTATTGTTTATCATTTATAATATATATACTGATGGTACAAATATTGAGTCTTTATCCATTCTGTTAAGTTCTATTACGTTTTGAAGGGTAAAAGTTAGAGAAAGGAACAAGGAATTGAAAATCAGAGGAGGGGGGGGGGAGAGAAGAAAAGGAATCAATTTTTTGTTTCCAAAAACTAAATTTAAACAATAATTAATAATTTCTGCTTTCTATTTATTACAGAGGGTAGAAATTATACAATGAATAGGGGAACACCAGTGAGGGAAAGTAAGGATATATTAACTGTTGTACTATAACCTGGGCAGATTTTCAGAAGAAATATATTTTGGAGTGAAATATATATGTTTTAATTTGATTTTTTTTTAATTCCTGTTTATACTGTGTTTGTAAAGAACGTGATTGTTAACCAGGGCATTGGACTCATACTTGTAGTGTTAGCATCCCCACCCCCCACCTACGATTCCAGAGGATATGCTGCAATAATATTCTGTAAAATCCACTACGCGCCATCAAGTGGATTTGATATTTGCCTGTGAGTCATTTCAATAGTGTGTCTTACTTTAGTTACCACAGGCTCATATTATTCACAGCAAATTAAACAAATAAAATTATTTAAGTGTATTGAAGTTTTATTTTACAAGTTGTAATTTATGCAAATTTATTTCTGCTCCATGGGATTGGAGCCACCGCCGATTTTTTTTTTCAATGAATTCCAAAAGAAACTTGTTTAACAATCAAGGGACATCATACTTCCATGTTTCCACACAGTCTCTTACTTAACTGGATTAGTACGTTACTATCATAAGTTTTCAGCCACATCTCGGAATAAATTCGAAATAGAATAAATTCCTAGCTGGTGAGATAGATAATCCTGTTGAAATACGTTGTTACTCTTATCAGAATATAGAATGTGGTTATCGTATAATCCCGCATTTTAAAAATCATTTTCCAAAGTGAGATATAAGAATGAATGCTTTTGCTAAGCGCGTTTGTAAATAGTGGAACAGCGATAGAATTTTATTGTTTCGTATAAAAATATATATATCTTATAAATATTTTGTGATTTATCCGGTGGTTGTAATAAAATAGTCGCGGAGTCAATTTCGGTAGAGAAATACGCAATATATACGCTGTTATAGTGTTATAACGTATTTTGCGAATAAAATATGTTTTCGGGATTATCTGGTTTGGACAAAACTGTTTAACACTGGACATTCTCTGTCTGATGTATCTTTCTCGAGGTATGCGATACAATTGGATTAGAGACTGGAAAAATTCGGCGGAGTTCCAGTTCGATGGAGTCGAAATTGTTTTACGTGTGTAGTGTCGTATAAAATAAAACTCCAATACAGTTCAGTAAGTTTATTCGTGTTTTCAGTCGCATTTGTTACTTTCTCTACAATGGTAATGTATAGGGGAAGTATTGGAATCGTGTCGACGGATCTTCACTAGCACTCTAGAAGCCGGAAAAACTATTTTTAGCGTAAGCGTGTGTGTGTGTCTGTCTGTCTGTATAATGTAAGTATCCACTCTATCTGAAAGACTAATCGACTCCATGTCTCTAAATTTGTTAAATTAGTCAGTTGTGAGTTACCCTGGTGTTCATTCGACCTTGGTATCATTCGGGAAAAGAACTGGTCTGTTTTGCAAAACTGCTAGCAAAAATCGTCTACATTTAAAATAAAAGACTACGTATGCTCCAGTGTATCAATTAAATACTCGTTGTATACATACATTTTTGACGACGACAGGAATAAAACCAACCCTAAAGCTCGAGATAATTTAGTTTTCCTTTCGCACATTTCAATGTCGCCTTTGAAAATATTTCCAGTAGTCCAAATGAAAACGAAAATTACATTAAAACTGAGAACTGACTCAGTGATATTTTAAATACTTGTCTATGTTCAATTAGTGCAAAACGCTTTGTGCGAAGAATAAGAAAACATGGAGCAATGTACAAAAGCTCAAATAACACAATAACAATCCATAGCACAAATAACACAGCACATGCAGCTGTTTCGAGGATACGCTGGATTCCTTTCGTCAGTACAATAGAACCAACAAACATGAAGTTTATTGATTCTCATGTACTGACTTCAGGAATTCTTCATGCTGTTTTCTCATTGGCTCTCTCTTAATCCAGGTTTTCGGAATATAATTCCTCCTGCTTCTTCCTCTCGCACCCATTCCTCTTTTGGACTTCGTGTTTGTTGATCCACTTGCACTGATGAAGGGGATCCATTGTATTCTCGAAATAGTTATATGCTGCGTAATTGTGTTATTTGGGCTTTTAAACGTTGCTCACGTTTTTTTTTAATTGTTTATGTTATTTTGTGCAACTAAATTCAATTTAATGGAATGCGAAAGGAAGAAAGATAAAATTAATTTAGGTTTGTAGTATAAGTCATGTGCTGCGCACATCAGAGTTTTTCATTTATAGCAAATAATATGAGACTATGCTGACTTAATTAAGATATATAATTGAAGCAACTTTATATATATATGTCACGAATGTGCAATATTCCTTTGCGAGAGCTTTGTCGTTTAGTCACTACCATATGCGCTTGTCAAGTTCCCAGAAACCCTACTTCTTACACCAATCTGTAAAGGTGTATCCTCTAAAATCGTGGGTGTGCCCTAAAGATACAAGAATAAGTCTAAATTTACTGGATAACTAGCGCGTTTATTCACAGGTACATGCGTAAACAGGAACAATACACAGTATGGCAGCAGACAACTCTGCTCCTACCAAAAACATCGATCGAACATTGTTGGAATTGGTGTTGATGGTGCCGATTCAGACTCGAACTCGGGACCTAGAGCTTAGAAGACCGACATTATAAGGTTAGACAAAAAGCTAGCTAGCTTCGGATCCGAATTATTATTCGGGTACGGATTCCTAACATCTTTGATCGATTTTTTTGGCAGGAACTGAGTAGACTGTTGGAATTATAAAATCGAATCCGAAGCTACCTTTTGGTTTAATATTATAATAATGTCGATCTTGTAAGCTCTAGGCCCCGAGTTTGAACCTGTCTCGGGACCATCAACATCAATTCTTACAACAGTTAAACAACACTTATATGCTTCACTAATTTCACAAAATAACCGATACTGTTCTGAAAACATTGATAAAAGTCATTTCATAAAACAACGGCTATTATTCTTAGAACACTGTCGAAAGTCAAAGTTCTAAGTAGCTCGTATCTAGTCAACTGCTTGCCGATAGAATGATGACTATTTTTCAAGCTCTCCATAGAAACTTTTGGAAATCTCTCATGTCACGTAGAATATTGTTCATTTCGAGGTGTAAAGCAAAAGCGAGCTCGAATAAAACCTTTTAATTTTTGTGAAAGAAATAGTTCAAAATATTAAAAATATTTTGCTTATTGAAAAGTACTATTCTAGTTTGACAAAACGAGAAAAATATATTTATGTTTTTAAATTTTTTTTTCTATTTGCATGAGCCATGGTCAATTCACTATAGACAGAACTAACGTGTAAATTCATGGACCTATCTTTGGAAAGTTAGTCGGGTACTTAAGGACTTTGTATGTAAGAAATATTGTTAGCACGGTACGGCGAAGAGCATTAACATTGAGAATTCCAAATTTTAGAACATTAAATATGAAAAAGAAAGAGTTGAAAGGAAATTTGTGAGAGAGGTGGTGCCCTATTTGGCGTGATTATTACACAAATATGATTTATGCTTCATTAACATTTTATATCTACAAGTATATAAATTAAATTGAAAATATATCTGTATGTTTGTCTCATCATTAGGAGAGAACATCTGATCCGAATTTATTGAAATTTTGTGGGTAGCTTTGAAAAAATTCCACTTAAAACGTAATCCATGTTTCGAGTTTCTGAGACCAGGGGTTGTCGAGACATTAATGAAAAACGAAACTTTCATAGGAGTTCTACGCTCTAACTCCCGGATTCCTCCAAATGAAAAAGGTTAACATTCCCTGGTTTAAAACTTGAAGGTGAATTAACACTCTATCTCGGAGTTTAGTTGGAGTTTATTGAGCATATCAGTCACTGGTTAGAAACATGAATTTAAAGGAAACTCTACACCATGGTTTATTTTTCACAGGCTCTTATTCAACAATGAAAAGTGTTAAGAAATAACATTGGTTATTTTATTATCAGCATTTTATAAGGAAGATCCTTTCTTATATCATGTTGCTCAGCAACGCAATTAAATTAAATGTGTTTGTTAATATTTATTACTATTTCTTCGATTTGAATAATAAATAAATGGATATAATGATATTTCTTATAAATGAAAGGTTTGGTTTTTCTTTTAATTACGGACTGCGTACATTCATTTATTTATTTTTCATATTTTTTATTTATTTATTTACTTTCATTTATTTTGGCAAAAAATTTTCAAGTTGATATATTGTGTTAAATTGATAAAAATATTTGCAAATTTATAAAAATATCTTGAGATTGATAAAATTAGGCTAAAAATGAAATTAATTGTGTTTTGTTAGACTGTATTGTGATGATGTTTCGTCAATTTGTCGCCAAGTGAGACTGTCAGTTTCACAGTCGCGAGGCGATTTTTTAAAATGTCGACAATTGATAAAATTAAGGTAAATTCATCAAAATGACACCGAATCGATTAATATTACATATTTTGTATAATTAAGTACAATTTTCTATATAATCTCTCGTTTTGTGAGAATTAAAACAATTTTTTCTAAATTTGTTTATAAACTGGACCAGGATACTTTAGTCTTTAAATCCGCCTGTGAAGATAATTTTGTATATCGAGCTCAGAGATTCAAATAAATATTTTAATAGAATATTTTGAATAACAAAGTTATTTAGAACACTAAAGGAATTTACACATAATTGTAAAAGTTATGTTTCTTTATTTTATATTTTCTGTATAAAGAACGGGTACACCGCTAGCTCGTAATATAATTCAATAATAATTTATTAACGAATTTACGGTCTGGATAATAATTTAAAAGTTATATAGTAAATACATTTTTAAATAATGGTGTGCAAGTGCTAAAGTTTTTTGTACTTACATTTTTTAGCTTGGAGATTGCATTTAATAGAAAGCACTTGCAGATATGATACGCGTTAAATTGCACATTATAAATGTTTCTATATTTTGATAAATGTTTCTATATATGAGAGCTTAAATAATAGGTCTAAGAATTCAAATTGTCAGAGAAGGAACAGATATGTTGTTCTCTAAAATATGTAGTAAACAAATAGGCGGGAAAATTCAGACGCCAAGGGGACTTTATTCTGTTCAAGGTTGTGCCTCAAAGTAGAAAAAAGAAAGAGAGTTTTGCGGGCGTTTGATTCGTTGA